>JAOXYB010055057.1:0-11245 GCA_028565635.1 Phoronis ovalis
AATGCTAAAAATCCGTGAAAATATTTTTAAAAATGGTTTGAAATATGTTAGAACTTTCATCTATAATATATATATAGTGACTTTGAATGGCAGTACCCCCGGGGATGAGTTGCTCCCGGATCACTGCCTTTAATTGGCGGGGACATATATAATGGTCATATGCATAGGCTACATTTATCTGTCTGATGGCCGAAACATGTATGCTAGTATCTATACAAATACTTCAAGAAATGTTTCAATTAAGCTCGCTAACAGAAGATGGACATGCTTTTTAATTAAATTTAGTTTATCATACCAAAAATTTATCATATTCGATAATTCACCTAAAAAAAGTATTTTAAGACTTCAATAACATCCAATGTAATTATGCAAGTTCGGTATATATAACTGAAATTTGTGTACTTTAAAAATTACTGTTCTCAATTATAAACATTTTATTTTGCTGTAACACCTGTTTTTGTAACGAACTGTATACAGTGAATACAGATCCCAGTTGTGAAACGGTATCGCTTCTCGGCCTTTTGGCTAAGATCAAAGTGTAGTATCTGTTCTTATCAGCTTAATATCTGATACGTACCCCATCGGGGTACTTCGATATTAAACTGATTTTTGGAACTGGGCGAAGTGTCAGGAGCTTGCTCCGCCTTTGCCACGGGTTGACCTGGTATTGCAGTACCTCCAGGAATGGCCCACTCCCCTTCGGGGAGTAATATGAAAGAAAATTAATGATCAATCTCCAACTAAGCACAAAAAGGATCTTGCACATATAATGTATGTAGGTCAAAATCTCATTTATTTTTTCGCACTGCCAAAACCTAACAGCAGAATCATATGCCAAGCAGGATGCCAAGCAGGATGCCAAGCACAATGTTGTTCTTGATTGCGCTGCCTTGACAGGGATATGTTGTTTTTTAAGGCCGACACAATCAAGACCGCAAAACGCGTATGCTAGTATCTATCTAACATGCAAATACTGCAAGACATATTACAAATAAGCTCGTCAAAATAAGGGCTATGGTTTTTAATTAAATTTAATTTATCATACCAGTAATTTACCTGCAATAACTTATTTTAATACTTCAATAACATAAATTTAATTATGAAATTTCAGTATATGTAATAAACTTGTGTAATTAAATTACTGTTCTCAGTTATATATTTTCCTTTGTTGTAACACCTGTTTTTATAATGAACTGTATACAGTGAATACAGATCCCATTTGTGAAACGGTATCGCTTCTCGGCCTTTTGGCTAAGATCAAAATGTAGTATGCGTTGTTGTTATCAGCTTAATATCTGGGTACTTCGATATTAAACTGATTTTTGAAACTGGACGAAGTGTCAGGAGCTTGCTCTGCTTTTGCCACGTGTTGGCCTGGTATTGCAGTACCTCCAGGAACGGCCCATCCTCTTTGGGGACAAATAAGAAAGCAAGTTATGATCAGTCCCTAACAAAGTACTCAAATGGAAAAATATCTAAATAGGTCAAAACTTAATTCCAAACATGCGGCACCAGCTCCTCATGTGACACAAAAAGGTGCATCTGGTGCCTGATTTGAAACTTTCCCGTTCTTTATTCGGATGAGGGATAGTCACGAGGCCCGGCCGGTCTCTGGGACACAGATGGTATATCAAAATTGACAATATAGGTAAAAGCATAGACTTGCACAAGTCTAAAATGATTTTTTTGATACTGATATTTTTTTTTAATAATGTTATTAATCTTATGTTTCATAATCATTAAAACATGAATTTTATTTGTTACTTTACATTTTGAAGTTTTGAATTTTTTTTATCAAAAACTCGCAAACATCAGAGAATAAAGTTCATTTTTTCAAGTTCTTCATAACAAATACAGTATATAAACACTGAAATTATGATATTTTATGTTGTATAAACATGTTCTCCAACTAATAACTGAAAATATGATATTTTGTGTTGTGAAAATAAAATATTACATAAAATAAAATATTTGGCAAGGCAGACTTGAGCCAGTCTAGTAAAAACATCGATTTTATAAAATTATAAGCAATGAGGCACATTTTTACAAACACGGGTATTTTCGCATTATTTTCATACTATTTTCGCATTCCTTTCGCATTGCTGTATCAATTATTTGTACTTTGCGCAATGAAAGTTGTTTAACGCTTCTCAAAAACGTGATTGGCCTTAAAGTGAATAAGGTGTCATTAACATAATTATTATTTTATATTATAGCTATAATATTAATGAAAACGTTGTGAACTCAACAGTAAGCGGAGCACAAGGATCCGAAGGCCCCGGGGGATAACAGTCGGAATAGCTGGGTACGCATGTTCGTTACAAAAAAACGGGCGAAAGGGTATGTTTTTCAGCATTCAGACCGGGCCCCAGTATGCCCTGAAAAGGGTATAAAATAGCTTTAAAATATTACAAAAACGAAAATTTAGTCCCAAAAATAATAAAAGGGTGTGTTTTTTTGGTTGTCGATTTTAGTTGGCGACCATTTTTTTTTTGGTTGTCAATTTCTCTTGTTAAGGTCCTAACGGCCAAAAAAGTGTATGAGTTTTTGAGCTCATAGGTCCCAATAAGGGTAGGAATTTTGAGCTCCTAGGTCCCACAAAGGGGCTTTTTCTTAACCTTCATAACAAACATGGGTACCCAGTTATTCTGACTGTCACCCCCCGGGTCCGAAGCATCCGAATTAGATTAATCTATAGACCCGATAAGGATTTTTTCTTTCGAAATATTTTAGAAACATCATATATAAAAACTAAATTTCTTTGCCAAAGAAACATGCCTTGTTAAAAGTGAAGAATGCAACGTCACATTTTAGAAATGTAATATCACATGTTGACATAATTTTATATAATGAAAATGACTTTCTTCCACTAATCATACCACCAATTATCCCTTTGATGTTTACAGTAACAATAATTTCTCAGAATGTAAAAGGTGGTTACACACCATGATGTATTTCCATATTTATTAATTCTGCTTATGGGTCCAACAGTTTTATTCCATGAGGGTTTATTTGGATACAATCGTATTATTTGTTCAAATCTAGCATTTCCTGGTTCGGTTTCATACACAATGAGATAGTCTTGGAAAAAAATCTTTTCCTGTTTGTCAAATTTATAATATGCTGGAGTAATTTGCTTTCTCATATTCTCGGATTTATAAGCTGCGAAGATGCGAGAGACGTGAAGAATGTGACAAGTGGAACTGTAATTATATCTAGCTAAAATATCGTTTATTGTCTTGACTGCTACTAATGAGGCTTGCACAACATCCGACGTATTAACAGCCACCGGTGCTTGTTGTCTGCATACACAGAACGCATCTGGTACACCTGCAGTATCACATGTTCGTAATAATGGCATCTCTCCAAATAAACTTAACCCTCTTTTATCTTTCTCGTATATTCTAAATTTCATGTTTAGTTTAAGTATGTCCAATAATGTAGCGTGTAAATCAAATGGAGTAACCAAACGATTGGAATTCTTTTCGAGGATGTTGATAATATGGGAATAATTTTCGCGGAATTGTTTTGGAATTGTCATAATCATTAAGGGTAGACGTTCTTCCATTCGACCTATAGCTGTTGTACGTATAGCATCGTAACGGTTTCCATGGTCACTTAGAAATAATACCACTGTGTTGTCAAGGTGACCATTACTATAGAGATTAGAAAAATATCTAAAATAAAAATCGTCGGCAAGTTGTATAGGATTTAAATAATCATGGCTCAAATCGTTCAAAAAGTGAAATGCAAAATATGGTATTTTTGAATATTTAACCAAAAATTCTTGTAAATAGTCCGCAACAATTTTAAAAATTGGTTGATCTCGATAACAGTATTTAACTGACTCGTGGTAAGTCTCATATTCTTGGCGTTCCATCTCCAAGAAAAAAGGACGCGCATAATAGTCTGTTGGTTTCTTATTAAAACCTTTTTTGAGATAGTTAAAAGTAGAGAATGTTTTATCCTCAGAATAAAATGTTACGTAATCGTTATCAGAAAAGTTTTTCCATATTATAGGATAAATGTCTAAGAATTGTTTTGGATCTTTATAAACGTTTGGCAATTCATCACGTGTTTTTCCTGTTGTTACTGGTACTAAGTTAGGGAAGGTGCTCACGCCAACAGAATGATACCCTTTCATGACGATTCCTTTCAACGTTTCTGTAAACAATTTATATGTTTTCGGTAACTGACGTATTGCATTTAATCTCGAAAGACCATCAATAAAAAATAACAGTACGCTAACTTTCTCCGATAAAGGCTTCTTATAGTTCGTCCATTTTTTCACTTTTTTATTAGCTTCTCCATGTCCGTAGTTTGACACGTGTGCATGAATATTGGAGTATACGGCGTTTTTAATGTCACTTTTCCGAAAGCACTTGACTTGAACAAAATCTTCTTCGACGATTACATTTTTTGTGAAAATTTTGGTCTCTGTGAATAAATTATGACCATTGTCGTGACCTTCTTGTCTATCAAATTCCCAATAATAACAATAATTATAAGCATTTTTGTATTCTAAATCACGAGCGGTTTCATTGAGTACCAGGATTCCATCATCGATATACGTCAAAGCAGGCTTATATTTACATTTAAGTGGTTGTAGTTTATGTACAAACTCACCAATGCTTTTATCCCATGGATCTAATTCAGGAAATGCACAAGAAAGGTTTTCTTCTTCGGTAGTGGTCATGTTATTAATTAGCCGCTCGTTATGTGAGTTTTTTGGTGTTGAGAGAAAACTTCCCGCTGGTACTTTTTCTATATAAAATGGAGAACTGAAACTTCTTGTTGCATACGGAGTAATCCGTCTCGTAAATTCGGTGCTTGGGAACAAGTTTGTTTTGTTCTCGATTGCGAGATACATTAATAGTCCTGTGAAACATGCAAGCAAAACTGTTAAAAATCTTCGCCTTGCCCTTCTTAGGAAGATATTAGCCATCTATGAACTAAAATGGATTTTAAAAATAGTTAGTGCACCAACTATAGCTGTGCGTAAAGATATAGTAACTTGTATTACAACAGTACTATGCAATGAGCATACAGATTCTTATAGCAATTTCCTGTAATTATAAGCATTGTACATTGTTAGGGTTGCTGCTGATAGGCAGCAAACCTATTGGTTTGCACGTTTCTTTCTTTTTTAATTTTAGTTTCATCCAATTGAATTTTCTAGCAAGTTGTATGTCGAAGATGGTAATTGAGATGTGACATCACCAGATTACCCAATGTTGACCTTGAGGTCAAATGGTCATATTGGAGGTTAAAGATCAAATGTCTAAAAGTGCTTAAAACGTTTTAAAATGATGCTATCAAGTTGCAGAGCGGTCATTTATTTTAATGATCTTTGAAAATATTTAGGTATTAATTTTATTTTTGGTGTCTTTTCAATTAATGAAATATGCTGTAATTTAACTGTTAAATCTACAGGTTTGTGATAAGACAAGTGGCAGCCCTAGGGTTGGAAGATCGAGTTGACCTTGAGGCAAAATGTCATATGGAGGTCATATACGTCTTATAAATTTTTAGAGGTCATCAAGATGTTCTAGAGATCATTTTGAGATCAAACAGTTCCAAAGCAATGATAAAAATTTGTTCACAAATGATACAATGACATTTAGAGTTCATGTAAACGTCATAGAAGTCAGTAGCGGCAACTTTGCCTTTGCTAAAAGACTATCTAATGACGAAAAGGAATCAGAGAGTTATGAAGTATACTCACCTACTATTCATCTCATAATATTTAAATAAGAGATATTTATCATCTGTTCACTTTTATCACCAGATACGTTTCGTCCATTTGAATACTTTTGCATGCATCCATAGACAGCTGATCACAGATCATTCCATAAAAATAACTTTTTATATTAATTTTACCAAATCAATTTGACTGTTGATTAGATATGTAGCGCTCAGTTTCATTGAAATATAAAGATAGGATGATGAAACCATTATTTTAATCAAATCTAGTGAACGTTAATTTACAATATACCTGTTACATGTACATTTATCATACCACCACAAGTTTTATCTTTAAATACCGGGGAAAAAAATTGAGATTACCTTTTGTGTATCTTTCCAATGTAATATAATTCATCAAACCCCAAATCTCAAACGCTTTCATCTAATTTGCGCCGAAAACAGTCCGGCAGGCTCGTTTTAGAGTAAATGAAGCAACGAGAATGGAGATATAATGCTACTCGCTGTTTTTGAGAAATATCCACGAATAATAAGAAACAATTTAGATAAAACACCGTAAAATCATCAACACGCACTAAGTTATTTGTGGTCACTTTCTACCAAATACTAGTATTACTAATTGAATTAGCCTTCAGTAGAAAAAGGTGATAGTACTTTAAATAAACATTACACCTGAAAAGATACCTGACTCAGATTTTAAGCTTGGGTGGATAACTATATAGTTATTCATGATCTGTTTGTATGGGTTGCATTGTATCAAAGCTACCAAGTATGGTATGTCAGAAACGGCAAAGAATTCAATGAGACTAATATAATTTTGCTTGTAACCTTGTAACTTCTTGTGAGGTGAGAGCTCCTCAAGGTATCGCAACATTTGTCTGTGTTTGGCATATGTGATCGTAGCTCTGTTGTTGTAGAATTGAATGTTTCCTAATAGATGCTCATACTTATATTAGATGCCCATTTTAGGAGTTTCTTGCGAAGGCTAATCTTTAATGACATTCTAAGGAATAGCACCATTAGAAACTTTACTCTTTACGATATAATAATACCCCTGGAAAAATACCCTTATTTCTGGTGCAGGAAACGGCAAAGAATATGTACATTGTATTGTCCACATAAATTTAGCCCAAGCTTTGATGCCATCCAACGACTGGAAAAGAAGTATTTCCAAAGTATCTCGAAAGCACTAGCTGTTTCAAAACGTATTTCCGAAAAGAACATTTGGTCAGTAAATGAAACCTTGCTATTCATCGTGACTCTTTTATAATAACATTTCGACTTTTGGTTTTAATTTCGACTTTAATTCATCTATAAATGGGTAATTTCATGGGGTTTTTTTCGGAATTCCCTACTGTAGAACAATATCAATGCGAATGTGATACAGTTTACTATCAACATGTGGTCAGGTGCAACAATATAATTTGCATGCCATGCAGCCGGGCCGATTTGACAGGTCTTGCTTATATCCTAGCTCTTTAGTTTTCATAAAAGCTAAACGATTGTTTAAGGTCTATTAGGAACTTTGTTTTACTTTTCCAGTACCACTTTGTTTAAGATAGGGTGTCTTTATATTCCCATCATATTTACGACAGCAGCTTGCTTGTTGCCTTATAACTATTTAGTTTTTGCTGTGGATTATGATGTCCGAGTTTGTGCTTGATTTGCAGGCATAAAGTAATATAATAAACTAACAAGCTGAAAAAAGAATTGGTAGACATGCGCAGATCTAAACAGTTCTGAAGTTTTTTAAGTTCTAGAGAAATAGAGTACAACCTATAAACCTTTGTACTATCCACGCAAATTCTTTCATTCTCTTTACGGCACGTACTTGCTCATCATGATGCCATTATCGATCAGATTATTTTATAAGTACATTAACTTTGAAAAAAACTATAGAATACAAAAAGAGGAGTTACTTTTCGACGTTGACTGAAAAAAGTCACCATATATGACTCAATTTTTATTTTTCATGCACAAACATAGCATCAGGAAGCATAAAAACAAATCGCATGGGGGAACGTTTATGTTCACGTGAAAACTAACATGATTGAAAAGTTATCCACTTTAACCATGCACATGTAAATTTTTTAATTTGCATATACCTGTAGGGTAACTGACGTCTCAAATTAAAAATAAGCTAAATTGAAGGATGAAAATTATAAAAAGTATGCACCTGAAAGAAGTATAATTTTAGCGAGATTTTTAACTTAATATCAAAGTAAACTTTTTCTCTACTAGACAAGCTATTGCTGTCATAAATTAAACTATATTTTTTATTGTTTTAGGTAAGCTTCATACCAACTGTAGAAATACGAAGAAATTGTGCAACCTGACTGGTGCGTAAAAAAATTACGTCAGAATAGTTTCTTTCTGTGTCTTCCTATATTTTGATTATAGAAATTTCCTCAAATGAAAGTTTAATTGCAGGCAGGAAATGAATTTAAAAAATGAATTGATTTTTTTGTTAAATACAAACACGCCATTAATGTTTTGAGTTGCAAAGACAGTTGCATTGTTGCGATACCCGTCCAAAACCTGGACTCGTTCTTTAGGTTAATAAATATCAATTATATAATTATATAAGCCATAGGAGAATGAAGTTGGAGAAAGTAAACTAAGTAGCAAATCTTTAATGTGTGTGTAAGTGTGTCAGGATGAGATATCAATCCTATAAGAGCTGATGATCGATAGTAAAATCCTTTTATAAAAAAAACAGAAAAAATCAACTGCAATACCTAACAAAAGGTGTAAACCTCAAATCCAGGCATTCATACAAGAATAGACAGTCTAAAGTGCTATTTTGTCGATTTTAACTGCACTAGTCACCACTATAGGAGACAATTGTCAACCAAAGTATTTATATATGAATACCTAGAATCGATAGTCTAAAGTGCTATTTTGTCTACATAAGGTGCAGGACAAGTTTTCGCACTCCGTCTTGTTATGTACTGAACTACTTAGTTAGTTGAATTTATCATAAAAGTAGAATATTAATTTGTAATCTACCTACACGTAGTTTATTTATGATTTCCATCAAAAAAAGTAATTAGAATTTACTGATTTTGCTAATAAATATGTCTGATTGAATTTTTAAAATGTATATCAGGGCCAATTGTAGATAAAATATAAGATATAAGCAAAGTGATGGTACTGTTTATAAAAGTTAAAGTAAAAAAAAAAGTTTTTTACCTGTTTTATCGTTCTATTTTTTCCAGTTATAAGAAATTTAAATTTGCTGTGACAAAGCTACAAGATGCATGAGGAAAGTATCGCTTCTCGCCTTGGCTAAGATCAGTGTTTAATATCTGTTCTTATTATCAGCTTAATATCTGATACGTACCCCATCGATAGTAAACTGTTGGAACTGGATGAAGTGTCAGGAGCTTGCTTTCCGCCTTTACCACCTGTTGGCCTGGTACTGTAATACCTCCAGGATAGACCCACTCCCCTTAGGGAGTAACAAGAAAGTAACTGAGTTGACGATCAGTGCCGACTAAGCACTCAAACATCTGTATGATCTACATTGCCCAAAGCCATACTTAATTACTTTCGCGTACTGCCCAAAATCAAAGGAATGCTACGTCTATGCTTTACTTTACTTCGGGGACGTTACTCCGGGATAGGAGTACACAAGACATCCTCAATTTTAAAAGTATGAAAAAGAGAACAGTTACCTGACCCAGAGATGGACACTTAAACAGTGGATAGAAAGTGTGGTATACCTACTGTCACAGGTGTGATACGTTTATACAAACCGGAAGTGAAAATTTGCTGAGATAAAAAATTATAAACTGTTTAAATATGTTATCATAAAATAGTAATTTAACAGCAATAAATATTTTAAAACTTCAATAACATAAATTCAATTCTAAAATGTAAGTAAATATAATCAAAACTGGTGTAACTTAGAATACTGTTCCCACTGATATATGTTTCACTTTTGTTATACGACCTGTTTTGGTAATAAACTGTATAACATTGAATATAGACCCAATTTGTGAAAGGGTATCGCTTATCGGCCTTTTGGCTAAGCTAAGATCAAAGTGTAGTATCTGTTCTTGATCTTATCAGCTTAATATCTGATACGTACCCCATCTGGGTACTTCGATATTAAACTGATTTTTTGGAACTGGACGAAGTGTCAGGAGCTTGCTCCGCCTTTGTCACGGGCCCGGGGATGTACTCAAAGTTTTTTTACTACGGGGATGTGCCGCGGAACCCAATCCAAAATTTTAACTTGTGGTAGCAAACACAATCCAAATTTTTTGAAATTTTAGGGTAGTAATCCAAACTTTGTGAAATATAAGCGTAGCAATCCAACATTTTTTAATATTTAAGTATAGCAATCCATTTTTACGCAAACTGACTGATACAAACCAAATTCCAAAATTTATTTATGGAATTATGGATACAAACCTAAAATTAATCCAAATTGTTTGCTGTAACCAGTGGGTAGCAATCCAAATTTTTGAATATCGTTACGGTAGCAATCAAAAAAAAATAATGTAAAAAGTATACAATCCAAATCCAAAATTTTCAACTCGGCTGCACACCCCCACCGAAAAATAACCTGAGTACCCCCCCGGGATCACGGGTTGGCCTGGTATTGCAGTACCTCCAGGAACGACCCACTCCCCTTTGAGGAGTAAATACTAAGCATTCAAACATCTGAATGGTCTATATTTTCCAAAGCAATACTTACTTTTCCGCACTACCCAAAATCTAAGTAATGCTACGTTTATGCTGTAAGTTTCTCCCGGAGGGGCACTGCAATTGAAAGTCATTATATATATATGTGCCGCCCAATAGGCCTCCTTTTTCAGCTACCGCGTTTACCACAGGGTATGTTTTTCACGCTTCTCAAAGCCTCATTTACCACAGAGTGTACTTTTCTTGTTGGATATTTACCACAGGGTATATTTTCAAGAAATATTTGTTTATCATAGGGTATTTTACTTGAAAAATGAATTTACGACTGTTATGAAAAATTAAGGTCCATAAATTTTCACATATTTATTACCACAGGGTACTTAATTTACAAGTGAATTTTACAAAGGGTATCTATTTCCGGAGAGTTTTTTACAACAGGGTCTATTTTCATGGTTTTTCATTTTCGATAGGGTATATTTTTTGGTGACCTTTATTTACCACCGGGGCAGGTTTTTTACCCTGGGCCGCTCACCCCTACCATCGTTTTTGTCAAGTACCCCACCCCGGGAAGTTGCTCCGGGATAGGATTACGCAAGACATCCCCAATTTTAAGAGTATGAAAGAGAACTGTTACCTGACCCAGAGACGGAGGATGGAAAGTGTGGTATACCTACTGTCACAGGTGTGCCCGCAGGTGTGATACGTTTATACAAACCGGAAGTTAAAATACGCTGATAGAAAAAAATTATAAACAGTTTAAATGTTAAATATTTTACTATAAGGGACTGGTGAGAAATTACCACAGGGGGGGGGTTGGTGCAAACGGGGGGGGGGCACGAATTTTTGTGCCAGGCAAAAGGGGGGGGGTCATGAATTTTTGTGCTCCACG
>JAOXYB010055068.1:0-11245 GCA_028565635.1 Phoronis ovalis
CTCTAAATAAAAGCATTATTCTCCAAGTTTAAGATAACTTACCTCCAGAAAAGGGGAAACAACTTGTAGCTGGATCATGCAATGCCCATTTTCTTCACAAACCGAGCCAAAACCGAGTATTTATCTTATTTTTTTTGTCATAAGAAAACTTCATTTCTTGCAATTTATATTTATATTTTCAATTCAAAATCATTTATTTTTTTATCTTTTTTTATGATTTATATAAATTTTTACCGTTTATATGATCCTAAAATCACGATTTGAAAATCACGAATTGTATAGTTATGAAAAGAAACCAGAGGATTATGGGAAAAGGGTCTGACTGCAGCACCCTCAAGTGCATGCAAATGGTCTATTGAATATGTTATATAACTAAGTTCTAACAAATTCTAACAAAGGAATTGTTCAAGAAGGGCGACTCTGTTGTAAGAAGTTACTGAAAGCAATTAATTTCCCATTGTTATTAAAACATAATACATAAATAATCTGTAATAAAAGTTGACTAATTTTACACTTAAATAAATAATTTGGTGAATAACTTAATTATTTAAGTCTATAATAAGAAATCAACTTTTTGATGATATTATCTAGTAGTTGCTTAAGACCTACTCATCCACTTGGTAATGAGCCAGACAGTAATTGAACAGATTTTAAAACAAAAAATAAAGCTATAAAGTTATTTTCCTTCTTAAGTGGCAAAATGCCGGAAGAAAGTCTGTTTTCACAATTATAGCATATGCTTGATATTTTGATAAACTTGATTGGTATCATAGGCCACAAGTTGTTACAGCCTGCACAGGTTCATTATTAATCATCATGGGCAGATAAAAAATTATGCAACCTACAGTATTACTGCCTTGAGAAGTATTTTCTAACCACAAATCCCATCCACTAGGTATATTCTTTTAAACTCGCCAACCCAAAGGGTTAAGTGTTGCCAATCCTTCAGCTAAACATAAGCAGTGGGTATCTAAAAACTGGATCTGGTAAATTTTCATAGTACAGTTTACAAGCTACTTACTATATTTAACAAAAAAAAATATGATAACTCTATTCTAATTCATGCATGAATATAACATATTCTTTGCTTAAAGAAAAGTAATCACACTAATAAATTATAACAATAATATATTTTACCCAGAATATTTATTTTACAGAAATTCTTTTATTTTATTTTGAGAATTTCCATACAAATTCCAGATTTCGTGTTTCCCATATGATACTGCATAAACCAAGTCAGTAATATTTAGTATATAGATCTACATTGTAAAATAAAGAAAACAAAACCATTTTTACACATTCATTATATTATTTAAAATCCTAAAATGGCCAAATTTCAAGAACCATTCTGAATAAAACCTTAAAAGTTAGTTTCACTTCAATCTGATACTCACCTATTCAGTTCTACCAATATAATTTATAGTTAAATACATCAGAATGCTCTCAAGGAGTACTGTTTTATATTAAATAGGTATTAATTATCTTTGGCACTATCTAAATTTCATATATATTTCTGAATTTTGTGCAACATTTTTTTCCTGGAATATCAGAAATTGATCATTATTTGCATTCACATAATGACGGTGTACAGGAGCTCAGGATTTAATGTGTTTATATACTCTATAAAGAATTAAAAAACACAATATGTACAATTTTTAATTGTATTATCACAAGCCTCTTTCATACTCCAGAACATCATTAGTATAGTGAGTAAAAATGGTAATTCATGCATCATGGCTTACGGTCTTACATCTGGTCTCTTTGCCTTTGTGGAGCTTCCTGCTCTTTTTGTTGCCAGTGCTGCTTTCAAAACAACCAGTATCTTTCAAACATTTTTTCTTCTTTATCACAGGCTGAGTTTTGTATGTGTCATATACATCACTGAGAACTGTTCCATATATTTTGCTGCGATCAGCAGAATGCTCAGAACATTCCGCTTTGGCATATCTGGTAACTGTTTCATTTGTCTCAAAGTTTGAACTTTCGTTGATGGGATCTTTTATGACACCAGTAGTGTCCTTGACCTTTCCGTTGATTGACCATCCCATGGAAGTGGCAATCACTTTTTCCAATTTTTTAAACATACCTAAAATACATTAGCATTTAGTAAAACAAGTGATAAACTTGCAGCGGACCGTGTGGACAATAGAGGCGAATAGAGCAAGTCGGGAAGTGCAGTTAATTTCGACCCTACCGGCGCGATTTCGTTTTTGAGTACTTTTCAGCCTAGATCAGAGTAATGAACAAACACTTTTCTTACCTAATAAGGCTAATTCGATAGTTTTCTACTGTGCAACGTTATGTATATACTTTGAATATTTGAAAAAAATGAGAAACCACGATTTGATAGCACAATCCTAGTTGAATAAGTCTCCTGCTCAACAAATATGCCGCCTCAAAGAATTTGATCATGCGCATACATTGGTATGTCCCATTAAAAATCAGGGAGAGGGGACCTACCCTATAAACTGTTGCCGCTCCTAGTAACTTATACTCTCTCTTCATAACCAAAATTAGCTCGTCAAAAAAAAATTCTAACCTCTTTTCCCTTGTAATTAAAATTTTATATAACCTGGCCAAATCATTATCTTCAGGTCCCCTTAGGCCCTATTAATTATTAATGGAACACCCCATATCTTAACTGCGGAGGCCGCTATATTTCCAAATACATGCTCTGGGAGTTTTTACTTATTTTTTGAGCTTCTGGAGTGAGCGTATAATAAAGGTGGCATATATATACTGCATGAGAGATATTATATTTCTGTCAAAATATAAACCGTAGATAGACTTTCCGGGAGAGCACTTTAGGCCATATGGGGGACACTTAACAAAAAACTTGGTGGGGGTGTGAGGCCACAGGTAAAAAACCCGTAACCTATGGTAAAATTTGCTTTGCAAAAATATGCCCCATGGTAAAACTTTTTTTGCGAGAACCATGCATATCCCATGGTAAAAAAATTCTCGAAAAATGCACCCCATGGTAAAAAAATGCTGGAAGTTGTGTATAGGCCTACACATGGTAAAAAAAAATTCTGGAAATGTACACACGTTGGAAAACATTTCTCTTTACATGCCATTGGTAAATGAACTGTAATATTATATAGGCTAGTATCTCTGCCATTTTGAAAAAAAAATCAAGAAATACACCAATAGTAATTTAATTATTCATTGAAACCCGGATTGAAACTCTACACAAAAAGACAATTGCAAAAATCCCCCCATGGTAAAAATTGTCAAATAAACATAAAAAAGATATCCCATGGTAAATATTTTAGCTGAGAAAAAGGGGGCTATTGGGTGGCACATAGTCACTTTGAATGTGTAGCCCCCTGGGCTTTTAGGGTTGCTGCTATGGACTTCTATGAATCTTGCATGGTCTCTGAATCATTCACCTTTCAACATTCTAGCAAATATAAGAAATTCATTGTTTTTTTGGACTTTATGATCTCAAGATTACCTCCAAATGCATAAAACGCTAAATTTGGAAAATTTCATGCCATTTTGAGCTTTCGCACTTTTGAACTCTAGATGACCTTTTGACCTCAAGGTCAACTCTACCAATTCTTGAGACTGTCATATGTAAAGCTTATTGGACTTACCATTACAAGTTGCAGCATGTTTGCTCCAAAAAATTATTGAAAATTAATTAAGATGTCCCAAAAGAAATTCACTAGTTCATATACTTAGATATTCTCAAAGGTCATCAAATTGACCTCTTTGTAACCTGATATCATAATTTTGGAACATTTTGAGCACTTTCAGAAATTTGACCTTTGACCTCCAAATGACCTTTTGACCAACAATGGATCATCTTGGGGATGTTACACATGAAGTACCTTGTTCTTGAGTGTAACCACCTTTGAGATATAACTTGCTGAAAATTGGAAATACAAATGTACAAAATCAATAGGTGGGAGTGGAAGATGCACATTCCCTTCTCAGAAAAATATATATTTTAAATATTCAGTTATAACTAACAAGTTACAGATTATAATAAATGTATATAAAATATTTTTTTATAAAGAGTATTGATAATATTCTTTTTACGCTTCTGAATCATCAGCTAAAATGGGGAGTGTATACCTCCAATAGCCCACAAATCACTTAAAAAGTCAACCATTCACCAGCAATTTCTAAACCTCATTCACATTCACCAATAATTAGTGCTTACAATTCACAAGTTTTCCAAAAAAAAATTCACCAAAATATCAACTCGCAATATGGAGGGCTGTAGGGGGGGGTATCGCGAGCAGCGAGCATTTGGTCTGCTAAGTACGAGCAGCAAGCAGTGCCTTGTTCTGTTAAGTGCGAGCAGCGAGCATTGTCTTTTGGCTAGCATTGTCTCATTGGCGACCATTATTTTGCATTTTTTTCTTAATTTAGTGTACTATTTTTTGTTTCGAAGTTTTTTTTTTTTGGTTGTTGATTTTTTTGGCCACCTTTTTTTTGGGAACTGTTTTTTTTGGTTGTTAATTTTTCTTGTTAAGTGCGAGCAGCGAGCATTGCCGATTTTTAAGTGCGAGCGAGCATTGTACCTTGGGCAGTACCCCCTACCCCCCTCAATATGCTTACAAATCCTAAGATCCCGATCCTTTTTCTTTATTGACTAATAATTAACATGATTTTCAATTATTTTCTAAAACACTGCACAAAATGTCTTCAGTTCCAGGGTCAACATTTTTTGATGTCTTTTTGTATAAATATCTGTGATGTATGATTTATTGTAATTTAAGTACAACATTAGTAAGAATTGTAGAAGAATTGATTTTATTTTATGAATGCATTACATTGGTAAAACTAATAAATAAAATCAAACAATGGATCTGTTGTATGTCTCATGTCTATATATTTTTTAAGACAATGTAATACTACAAATGATATTACATTGCAAGAATACAAGGTCCTAGACATGAACTTGCCTCTAATACGATTAAATTTGACTCTGGTAATTTTTTTAACCTCCAAATGAACATGAGCATGAAAATTTTTTCCTAAAGTCTGCAATCATCTTAAAAACAGAATTATGCCTGAAACTCATTCACCGTTCACATGGAAGAATTCATTTTTGATTCACCAGTTAATTTCAGCCGCTTTCAATAGTCACTGTCAAACAAGATATTTGTCATGTCTAATGACCATCACATGTCTAGGATTACATTTTTTTAATATCATTATTGGTTTTTCACATTACAACAGAATACAATACATTACGCATTGTAATACAACAAAAAATGTCGAAGAATTGGACCTACTTCTCAACATCATTTTAAAATGTCACCTAGCCTAATACGCCAAACAACCTATGGCTTTCTTAGAAACACCTTTCAATTGTCCAGGCAGCACCTTGTCTTTGCGACTATAATCGCAAAGTGATGTGCCCTTGGGAAGAAACAGGCCACCAATCGCCCATATTGGAAGTAATCCGGTCAAAATTGCACCTAATCTGTACTTAATTGGCCTGTACTTGCACTGTACCGAATACGAAGCTGATCAGATAAAAATTGAAGCTATTAATTATTGCGACATACAATCTCAAGAACCAAAGTGGCAGCCAGTTGTTCATCTTGGGAAGTGATCCAGGTCAATATTATAATCAATCCTGTACTTTGACCGGTATTTACCCATACTGAATAAGAAGTTAATAGAATGTAACTGAAGCAGCCAGCTATTGTGAGACAAAGAAAATGATATGCACAGAAAAAAATGTTGAAGATCTGAATCAGCATTTGAACTACTTCTCAAGGTCTTTTTAAAATGTCACCTATCCTATTATCCCACCAACCTATGGCCTTCGTAGAACCACATTTGAATTGCCCAGATAGCGCTTTGTCTTTATGACTTTAGACACAATGTGACATGCCCTCTCGGGAATAAAGATGGTCACCATTCTGCCACATTTGAAGTAATTTGCCTCAAAATTGTACCTAATCCCTGTACTTTGATAGGCACATAAGCTGGAACGAATATGAAGCTGATCAGAAAAAAACTGAAGTTGTTATTATGATGTACAATCACAAGAAACAACATGGTCACCAGTTGGCCACCTTGACAACCGATTCAGGTCAAAATTATAATCGACCTGTACTCTGTCCTGTATTTCTCCATATCGAATGTGAAGCTGATCGAATATAAAGTGCAGCAGTTATTGCGAGACAAAAGTGTTACGCACAGCAAAAAATGGCAAACATTCATACCGGCATTTGACCTACTTCTCAAGGTCATTTTAAAATGACACCGAGCCTATTATGTCTACTAACCTATGGCCTTCTTAGAACCACCTTTGCATATAGTCCAGGTAGTGGTTTTTGCGGCTATAGACACAACGTGAAGCGCCCACTCGGGAACAAAGATGGCCACCAGTCAGCCATATTTAAAGTAATTTGAGTCAAAATTGTACCTGCATATTGGCTTTGTCCCGAATATGAAGCTGATTGGTTAAAAACTGAAGTTGTTACTGTGACGTACAATCTCGAGAACCAACATGACTGGCCAGTCAGCCATCTTGAAAATGGTCCATGTCAAAATTATTAGTGACCTGTATTTATACCCTGTACCGAATGTGAAGCTGATGGAGTGAAGCTGATGTAATAAAAACTGAAGCAATTATTGCAAGACAAAAGTGTTACACACAGCAAAAAATGTAGAACATTTGTACCAGCATTTGACCTACTTTAAACATGGCAACCAGTCGGCCATATTGTAGGTAAGGTCAAAATTATAAACAACCTGCACTTTGATCTGTGTGTATCTTGTCCTGAATATGAAGCTGATTGGGTATAAACTGAACCTGTTATTGTGAGATAAAGAAAGTGTTACATACAACAACGACTAGCACTATAAAAAACCCATTCAACATTCTCCCAAAAGGTATATACTATCTTCGTTAAAGTTACATTGATTTTAGAAATAAACATTTCTATACAGTGTGCCCATATAGGAAAAACAACTTCAAAATCAAAGACCATATGCCAGGGCACTTTGGTGCATGCTTAATAGCTGTTTTATATTTTTTTGTTATATAGTGGTTATAGGGAGTAACAATAATAAGAATAGGTTCAAGGTTGTTCCTTTCCATGTTTGAACTGTTCTGAAAGACCAAATTTTATTTCTGACAACAGGTCCCTCTTCAAATTTATCAACTTATAAAAATATTATTTTTTTGAACTGAGATAGCAGGTTATGAGATAGCAGGAAGCCTTTTAAAAATCCAAAATAATCCCTCTGCCTTGGAGGGCACTTGATCGTCAATCAATCATCAAAAAAAATTTGTCCAACTTTTTTTTTGCTTGGCACCACTGTAAACATATATTTGACACCTTTATGAAAGAAAAATCCTGTATCCAGAAAGCAAACATATTTGCCCTTTTCAGAAAATCCTGGATCCGCCACTGTATGCTGATTTACAAATTAGACACACAAGCTTGTTTTGTAGAATAATCTTTATTGTAGTTTATTAAATCCAGAAGATGGCCTTTGCATAGCAATAGTACTAACATGCAGAATAAACACAGACTAAGACTTTTGGAGTCATTGATTTTGTGCTCTGACATTTCAGTGTTACATAAAAAAATAGCTAGTTAGTTTAGTATTTGTAGGCAAAAATGAAAATGAATCTCGCACAATTTTTCATTATTATTATTATATAAAATTAATATAAAATATTTGGTAATATTTTAAATAAAAAATTAAAGCATTTTAAACAGTCAGGTATGTGTGTAAAATATCTTTTAAAAATTAATTTTGCATGAAACTATTCATTAAATGGTTACCATTCTCAAACTGATATACTAAGTGTTCATCTTACTAAGTACAAACATAGATATGTCTTTTAGCTAATATATTCTGCAAAGTTTGTATATTTTAAAAACAAATTATTAGCACAATTAAAAGAACATGTCTTCTTTTATGTCCAAGTGGCATAATTTGAGTCTCAGCTAGTCCCTTCAAGGAACAACAGCTTCATTCATAGCATCAACCCATCTGTAATGAAAAAAACACCTAAACTGCAATTTCATAACAAAATTGAAAGAATCTTTTAATATGTTCTAAAGTATTATATTCTGAAGTACTGAAATGGAGTACAGTTAGTACCTCTTTACAGCAGTAGGTGATTCTGTCCTGAATACTGTTGCTGGTCTGCCTTTGTGTGTAATCTGGAACAGTAGTGGTGGTTCTATCCCTTCAAAGTACTGAAAAAAAAGGTTATAAAACAATTATAAATAGAACTTTTGTCTAAAATGATGAGATCATTTGCTTAACAACTTTATTACACTAAAGCCATGGTCCCATTGAAAATATTCCTTAGTATCTTTAGGTTTTACTAATTGCAGGAACTGCAAAATAAACATATTAATTTTGTCCTAACATGCTACTTATTATTCAAAATGGAAACAATAAAAGTATGAGATGATTGTACTATATTGTAAAAATGTTTGATTTTAAACATTTACTGAATGCATTAGGGTAATAACATACCTTTTTAGAAAGCTGTTAACTTAAGGATTGCGAAAAATTACTTTGCTTATCTGTCACACGACTGTGTAATTAGTAAGGAGGCCATTTTGGGTAAAAACTCACATTTTTTAAAATGTAAATTTCAAAAAAATATTTAAGTCAAACACCTCTATACATACAAAGTTAAAATTTGTCCGAAATTAACTTCAAGTAGGGATCTTCAAAATGTTGTAACATTCAAAAGTTATGACTTACCAAAATTCAACTGCCAGAATTTTTTTCTGATATCCATATCAGTTCTTTAATAGCACATCATTTCAGAAATAAGAAGAATTCAAAAATCTGAGACGTTTTATTAGAGTTCCTAGTTGGAAGTTAATTTTGGCCAAATTTTTAGCTTTAAGTTAGTATTTGCAGGGATGTTGCAATAATTATATTTTTTGACGTTTACTATTTGGAAAACATGGGTTCAAATTTTTACCCAAAATGGTCCCTTTACCAATTACATACTAATGTAATAGGGTTTTTCATGATCCCTTTTTCAAAAATAGGTACTTTCATTAGTCTATTTTTTCATTAAACTGCCCAAACATGTAAAGAGGCAATAACTTATCCCAAATGGGTCCCGCCTCCTTAAATGCCCAGCTTCAGTTATAAATGATAGTTTGATTAGCTAGCAGGTTTAAAAGTTTAATAGGTTTTTTGATTATAATAATACATATTTCTTGCATCTAATAAGGAATATCTGCATCAATTACTTTAAATGTAACAATGAGTTAATGCATATACTTCTTACTTCAGCAATAACAGCTCTTGACTATAAGTAATTATTATCTGTTACTTCGCAAACAACAAATTTCTATGTAAGTTTGCAGACCTTCATTCATTTGCAAGATACTCATGAGTCAAATACTTGTAGTAGGACCATGCCCTAAGTGTATTCTTAACCTATGGTAAAAAGTAATGTTCAGTGTGCTGTGATTATTTCTCAGATTATTCATGTATGCAAAATATTAGAACTTAAAATGTTACATCAAGTTACCAAATATCAAGCACGTTATATATTAAATTCTTTTAAAATCTAAGACAAAAAATTACCTCAGTATATGTCTCTATTTCATATCCTAGCAGTGGTGTACTATCCATAGCAGCCATATCCTAAAATAGAATCACTGAGATAAATTGTGATATCAACTGAACTTTATACAAGACATTTCTCATGTCTAATGCCCATCCAATGTGTAGGATTATATTTTTTTAACATTATTGTTTTTTTACATTAGAAAATAATATAATTCATCATGCATTATAATCTGGTTTATCATTGTTGGGTACTCTTATTCAAAATGACTGTTTCTGCTGCCTGATGCGTTACCCCCAGGGGAGAACTAACCATATTTTTAGATGGGTATGTGCAGCCCAAACTCAAAATATTCTCCCATTTTTAAGGATTTGGGTCTCAAAACCTGACTCATTTTTAGGCTTTTTCTGTCACAAAAAAAAACACCAATTTTTTAGGTTATTTCTTGAAAAAGTTCCCTGGAATTGCTACTTTTAAATAAAATCGGAAAAAAAACAAATATTTTTAGGGTTTGTTGAAAACTGAACCAATCTCTACGGGAATTTCTGTGAAAAGTCAATCCATTTTTAGGGATTAATTTGTGAAAAAATGACGCACTGGGCTATCAACCCATGGCCTTCTTAGAACCACCTTTGAATCGGCCAAGTAGTGCTTCGTCTTTGCGGCTATACACACCTTCTCAGGAACAAACATGGGTCGGCCATGATGGAAGTAATGTGGGCAATATTATATATAACCTGTACTTACTCTGCACTGAATATGGAGCTGATCGGCTAAAACATTATGCAGTTACTGTGAGACAAAGTGTTACGCGCAGTAAAAAATGTCGAAGATTCGTACCAGCATTTGACCTACTTGTCAAGGTCATCTTAAAGTATCATCTAGCCTAATACTCACACCAACCTATGGCTTTCCTAGAACTACCTTAGAATCGTCTTCGCGGCTATAGACACAACGTTACATTACCCTCTCGGGAACAAACATGGCTGCCAGTTGGCCATATTGAAAGTAATCTGGGTCAATATTACACATAACCTGTACTTTGACCTGTACTTTTTCTGTACCGAATATGGAGCTAATCGGATAAAAACTGAAGCAGTTATTGCGAGACAAAGAAAGTGTTACGCACGGCAAAAAATGTCGAAGTTTCGTAATGGCATTTGACCTACTTGTCAAGGTCATTTTACAATGTCACCTAGCCTATTATGCCCACCAACCTATAGTCTTCCTAGAACCACCTATGAATCGTCCAGGTAGGGCATTGTCTTCGCAGCTATAAACGCAATGTTACGTGCCATCTCGAGAACAAACATGGCCACCAGTCAGCCATATTGGAAGTAATCTAGGTCAATAGTACACATAGCATGTACTGCGACCTGGATTTACTCTGTGCCGAATATGAAACTGACCGAATAAAAACTGAAGCTGTTATTACGATGTGCATACTCGCAAAATGGCCACCAGTCAGCCATGTTGGAAGTAATCCGGGTCAATATTATATATAACCTGTACTTTGAGCTGTACTTACTCTGTACCAAATATGGTGCTGATCGGATAAAAACTAAAGCAGTTATTACGAGACAAAGAAAGTGTTACGCCCACAACAAATGTCCATGAATTGTTTCGGCATTTTACCTACTTGTCAAGGTCATTTCAAAATGTCACCTAGCCTATTACGCCCACCAACCTATGCGTTTCCTAGAACCACCT
>JAOXYB010055079.1:0-11245 GCA_028565635.1 Phoronis ovalis
ATTATATCTGAATAGAGTGACTCAATTAGGCCGATACACAATAGAAAACTCAAATAGAATACTATGTGGCCGTTACACACACACTGATGCTATGTTACTTACTGAGGTCGCTACTGATGGGTGAGCACCTTAATCACGAATCTGCCTCCTCATTTGCAATGACTGTTGGTTATAGGTCAGTGCACTGTCATAATCCCCTTGTTCTTCATACACTGATGCTATGTTACTTAATGAGGCGGCTAATGACGGGTGAGCACCTTCACCATGAATCTGTCTCTTCACTTGCAATGACTGTTGGTTATAGCTCAGTGCACTGTCATAATCCCCTTGTGCTTTATACACTGATGCTATGTTGTTTAATGAGGCGGCTACTGACGAGTGAGCACCTTCGCCATGAATCTGTCTCCACATTTCCAATGACTGTTGGTTATAGGTCAGTGCTTTATCATAATGCCCTTGGGCTTTATACACAGATGCTATGTTGTTTAATGAGGTGGCTACTGATGGATGAGCACCTTCACCATGAATCTGTCTATCCATTTCCAATGTCTGTTGGATATAGGTTAGTGCACTATCATAATGCCTTTGTGCTTTATACACTGATGCTATGTTGTTTAATGACTCGGCTACTGACCTGTGAGCAACTTCGCCATGAATCTGTCTTCTCATTTCCAATGACTGTTGGTTATAGGTCATTGCACTGGCATAATCCCCTTGTTCTTCATACACTGATGCAATGTTGTGTAATGAGGTGGCTACTGATGGATGAGCACCTTCACCATGAACCTCTATCCTCATTTCCAGTGACTGTTGGTTATAGGTCAGTGCACTGTCATAATGCCTTTGTGCTTCATACACTGATGCTATGTTACTTAATGAGGTGGCTACTGACGGGTGAGCACCTTCACCATGAATCTGTCTCTCCATTTCCAATGACTGTTGGTAATAGGTCAGTGCACTGTCATAATTCCCTTGTGCTTCATACACTACTGCTATGTTGTTTAACGAGGCAGCTACTGACGGGTGAGCACCTTCGCCATGAATCTGTCTCCTCATTTCTAATGACTGTTGGTTATAGGTCAATGCACTGTCATAATCCCCTTGTTCTTCATACACTGATGCTATGTTGTTTAATGAGGTGGCTACTGACGGGTGAGCACCTTCGCCATGAATCTCTATCCTCATTTCCAATGACTGTTGGTTATAGGTCAGTGCACTGTCGTAATCCCCTTGTTCTGCATACACTGATGCTATTTGGTCTAATGAGGCAGCAACTGTTGGATGATCACCTTTGCTATAAATCTGTCTCCTCATTTCCAATGACTGTTGGTTATAGGTCAGTGCACTATCATAATGCCCTTGTGCTTCATACACTGATGCTATGTTATTTAATGAGGTGGCTACTGACGGGTGAGCACCTTCACCATGAATCTGTCTCTCCATTTCCAATGACTGTTGGTTACAGGTCAGTGCACTGTCATAATCCCCTTTTGCTTGATACACTAATGCTATGTTGTTTAATGACGCGGCTACTGACGGGTGAGCACCTTCGCCATGAATCTGTCTCCTCATTTCCAATGACTGTTGGTTATAGGTCAGTGCACTGCCATAATGCCCTTGTTCTGCATACACTGATGCTATGTTGTGCAACGAGGTGGCTACTGATGGATGAGCACCTTTGCCATGAATCTGTAGCCTCATTTCCAATGATTGTTGGTTATAGGTCAGTGCACTGTCATAATGACCTTGTGCTTCATACACTGATGCTATGTTACTTAATGAGGTGGCTACTGACGGGTCAGAACCTTCGCCATGAATCTGTCTCCTAATTTGCAAAGACTGTTGGTTATAGGTCAGTGCACTGTCATAATCCCCTTTTGCTTTGTACACTGATGCTATGTTGTTTAATGAGGCGGCTACTGACGGGTGAGCATCTTCACCATGAATCTGTCTTTTCACTTCCAATGACTGTTGGTTATAGGTCAGTGCACTGTCATATTCCCCTTGTTCTGCATACAATGATGCTATGTTGTGTAATGAGGCGGCTACTGATGGATGAGCACCTTCACCATGAATTTCTATCCTCATTTCCAATAACTGTTGGTTATAGGTCAGTGCACTGTCATAATTCCCTTGTTCTGCACACACTGATGCCATGTTACTTAATGAGGTGGCTACTGACGGGTGAGCACCTTCGCCATGAATCTGTCTCCACATTTCAAATGACTGTTGGTTATAGGTCAGTGCACTGTCATAATCCCGTTGTTCTTCATACACTGATGCTATTTTACTTAATGAGGCGGCTAATGACGGGTGAGCACCTTCACCATGAATCTGTCTCTCCATTTCAAATGACTGTTGGTTATAGGTCAGTGCACTGTCATAATCCCCTTTTGCTTTATACACCAATGCTATGTTGTTTAATGAGGCGACTACTGACGGGTGAGCACCTTCACCACGAATCTGTCTCTCCATTTCCAATGATTGTTGGTTATAGGTCAGTGCACTGTCATAGTCCCCTTGTGCTCCATACACTAATGCTATGTTGTGTAATGAGGCGGCTACTGACGGATGAGCACCTTCGCCATAAATCTGTCTCTTCATTTGCAATGACTGTTGGTTATAGGTCAGTGCGCTGTCATAATGTCCTTGTTCTTCATACACTGATGCTATGTTGTGTAATGAGGCGGCTACTGATGGATGAGCACCTCCACCATGAATCTGTCTCTCCATTTCCAATGACTGTTGATTATAGGTCAGTGCACTGTCATAATGTCCTTGTGCTGCATACACTGATGCTATGTTACATAATGAGGTGGCTACTGACGGGTGAGCACCTTCGCCATGAATCTGTCTTTTCATTTCCAATGACTGCTGGTTATACGTCAGTGCACTGTCATAATCCCCTTGTGCTTCATACACTGATGCTATGTTACATAATGAGGAGGCTACTGACGGGTGAGAACCTTCACCATGAACCTGTCTCTCCATTTCCAACGACTGCTGGTTATAGGTCAGTGCACTGTCATAATGTCCTTGTGCTTCATAAACTGATGCTATGTTGTGTAATGAGCTGGCTACTGATGGGTGAGCACCTTCACCATGAATCTGTCTCCACATTTCCAATGACTGTTGGTTACAGGTCAGTGCACTGTCATAATCCCCCTGTGCTTTATACACTAATGCTATGTTGTTTAATGAGGCGGCTACTGGCGGGTGTGCACCTTCACCATGAATGTGTCTATCCATTTCTAATGACTGTTGGTTATAGGTCAGTGCACTGTCATAATCCCCTTTTGCTTGATACACTAATGCTATGTTACTTAATGAGATGGCTACTGACGGGTGAGCACCTTCACCATGAATCTGTCTATCCATTTCCAATGACTGTTGGTTATAGGTCAGTGCACTGTCATAATCCCCTTGTGCGTTATACACTGATGCTATGTTGTTTAGTGAGGCGGATACTGACGGGTGAGCACCTTCGCCATGAATCTGTCTACTCATTTTCAATGACTGTTGGTTATAGGTCAGTGCACTGTCATAATCCCCTTGTTCTTCATACACTGATGCTATGTTACTTAATGAGGTGGCTACTGACGGGTGAGCACCTTCACCATGAATCTGTCTCTTCATTTCCAATGACTGTTGGTTATAGGTCAGTGCACTGTCATAATCCCCTTTTGCTTTATACACTAATGCTATGTTGTTTAATGAGATGGCTACTGACGGGTGAGCTCCTTCACCATGAATCTGTCTCCTCATTTCCAATGACTGTTGGTTATAGGTCAGTGCACTGTCATAATCCCCTTGTTCTTCATACAATGATGCTATGTTACTTAATGAGGCGGCTAATGACGGGTGAGCACCTTCACCATGAATCTGTCTCTCCATTTCCAATGACTGTTGGTTACAGGTCAGTGCACTGTCATAATCCCCTTTTGCTTGATACACTAATGCTATGTTGTTTAATGAGCCGGCTACTGACGGGTGAGCACCTTCACCATAAATCTGTCTCCACATTTCCAATGACTGTTGGTTATATGTTAGTGCAGAATTATATTCACCTAGGTCTGCACAAACTGTGCCTATTTTTGTTAATAAAAGTGCATATTTTTGCCTATTTCCTTCATCGCCTAGTGATGTACTTATGTAGTCTAAAGCTTTCTTAAAATACTTAAAAGCATCTTTATGCTTAAGAAGCTTGTAATAAATGTCTCCATGCAGCTCTTCATTTTTGTCATAAAAATCATTGTATCTTAATATTTTGTTAATTTGCTGAAGATATGTTTCATTTTCACAAGTTTCCTCTTTTAAACACTGTAACAAAGCTAACACAGTAAAGTAATAACGAAAAATAAGGTCAGTAAAACCCACATTGTAAATCTTTCTCTTTTCTTGAGACTGACTTGAATTCATAATAGGCTCCAAGAAACTAATTTTTTCTTTTTGACCTTCATTCTTCATGTATGTTATTAACCGTAATAAAACAGCAACTGTCACAGCCATTTGTAGGTTATGACATCCTTCCTTTGTCAGTAGAGATTCGGACACCATTTCTTCAAGCAAATCCCAAGGAGTATTGTGATCTAAGTTAAAGATTAGTTTAAAACCATTTGTGACTATTGTAGGAAGTCTATATATTTCTTTCTTCACATCTTGCAGCACACTTTTTTCGTCCGGATTGAGCATTCTTAGTTCATTTTCATATTTTTCTATATCATGTTTCAACATTTCTACACCATACTGTTTAATATTTGTTTTATTACCAGCCAGTTTGCTAAAATGAATAAAACAATCTAAAATGTGTTTGCTCCCATCTATAAAGGTAACAGTTCGTAATATTTCTCCCAGGTGATATCCTTCTTTCAAGGAAACATCATACTCTAAGTACTTCGCCATACTAGCTGGTGACTGTATCAGTTCAATTCCTGCTTTACTGATTCTGTCTGGTCTTCCTAAGGGAGTTTTGCAAGCCCATGGCATGGCTCCATCTAGAGAAAATCCGTTAACGGATATATAGTCAAAATACCAGCTACCATGTTCAGAATCAAAATCATTTAAACTTTTTATTCCCACTGCAGGCAAAAGTGTTTCACCTAGATTTAATACAAAGATGTTAAATAAATTAGTAAGATTCCGGAAATACTGTTTATCAGCACCTTTATCATTTTCAACAAGAATAACAAATTCAAAATCAGAATAAGGTGTAATTTCCTCTCTTGCGAGTGAGCCTAGGCCACCGATAGCATATTTTTGTGGTGCTGGACCAAGCAAAGCTGTACATTCTTTCAAAATACTTCTAGTATGAATTCTTTCATGCCTTCAGCTACTTCATGACACAATTTCCTAGTATTATGAATAATTTTCTTCTCTTGAAGAATCCGGACTGGGTCTCTGCCATCTTTGTCATAATTCTGCTTTGCATCTTTCCATACGGTTTCTGTTCTTTTGGAAATTCTGCTACGCAAATCGTAAATATCAGCCTTAAATTTGTCAGCAAGAGCAAGAGGAACCAAATCCTTTTTACAACTAACAAATTTTAGGAAATCATGTTCATTCTCTGTCATATCTAAATTTATTTCCTGTTTTTTGTTTTCATCACTTGTTCGAATTTTCGCAGAATTAAACAATGCTGATGCCTTTATAAACAGTGTTGACCCATTCTTTACACTGTCACAAGATACTCCTCGTTGGTGGTAAATGAGTCCCATTTCTTTCAAAATGTCTGCTTCAATTTCTAAATCAGTACTGTTTATTTGGCGTAGCTTTTCAGCAAGTTCTAATTCTGCAACAAAACAACAATGCAATTTATCAATAGTCTACAGTTTAAATCACTAAAAGTTTTTCCTGTACATTGCATGGGGTCTAAATTATAATGAGGTTACATAAGGAAGGCATAGTACTTGTCTGGCTTGAATCTCATTATGTTTATATTAAGGAGACCTCTTGTGGTATATCAGAGATACTAAAGTGGTGACATCAGCAAACGAAAATCGGTGAAATCTCTCCAATTCAATATACACGCGATATTTTATTTGCATTTAGGGAATGGTCATTATGGCATAGGAGCCGACAAGGGGGGGTCATGGATTTATGACCATCTCACACTTTAAGGTGTCTAATGTTGAAAAAAGGAAATATAGTGCGTTCGAATGAGTTCGAACGAATAACATCAAGGATTATCCAAAATATATTATTTTAAGCTAAACTAGGTATTAATTTAGTTTACATAAAAAATTGTGGGTTAACATAACTTTAATATACCTATTAACACCTTTCTTCATAATGAGTTGCTACAAATTGTGAAATTTCCTGCTTAGCACAATAAAAGGGAAGATTTTCTTTGTAGGTCTAATGAAATCCTGAATACATTGTTTCTTTATTTGTCACAGATAATCTAGTTACATCCATGATATCTTCAATTAAGGTATAACTGAAAACTTCCTTTCCCACCATTGCGGCTCAGCTGCCCACTTCAATTGCCACTTTCTGAGACCTTTCTCTGAGACCGTTGCAAGCATGCAATTTACGACCACTGACCAGAGATCTACTGCCTCGTACGTAGTACACCTAAAAAAAATTAACGGTCGGCCGGTTCGGTTTGGTTCCTCAAGGCTGGTTAATACTCTAAAGCCTGCAGCCGGTTAGAAATTAGCCGTTTTGTAATCCATTAAGTAATTAAAAGTTTTTGTTTGTAAATTATTTAATTCAACTTAGCTGAATTGTATGCGGGCACAAAGTACGAAGCTCCAGTGCGGTGGGAATGTTCGTCAAATTTAAACCGCAACTATATTAAACATCGATTTTCTACAGGATTACTAGATTCTAACACCGTCATGCTATCTGTTTAATATTGTATTCATCATGTAATCATCTAGAATTTTAGCGCTTGTTTTATAAAGCAGTTCAAGCTAGTATCATGGAAAATGTGTGTCAAGTGATAATTGGAATAGCTAAAGATGATGATGATGATGAGACAAGCGTGAGTGAAATTCTATTTTAAACGAGAAAGGCTACAATCTATCTTTAGCTACTATTTAGAGGGAAAGAAGTAGGCATTTCACTTGGGCAGCCTACCAGATATTGCCAGCAAATCTGGCAAACAACTGGAATGGGCAAAAGAATTGATAAGGCAAGCTAAAGAAATATTCAACGATGTAATTTCCTCAGATGAGAGGTTTATAAAACAGGAAACGGCGGTAAAGAAATGCTACCGAAGCATAGGTACGCGATCCAGCTAAGCCAAAACCACGACCCAAACACCCTAAGGCTTATAAAGTACATGCCTTTTGTGTAGAGATCGTTGAAAAGGGTGCTGCCAATATTACAATTATATATTGAGTTATTGGACTATACACTTGTCCCATGTTTGAAAAAGAGATGGCAAGGCTTATGCAGATACTAGTACCCCTATAATATCCTTCTTTTAAACGTCTTGTTATATTAATAAATTATGTCTATTGGAGAAGCTAGATCACAACATGTTTTAAAATTCTTTATGCTCGTCCAAATTTACTTTTGGTTTTATTTGTTAGTCAATGAATAAAAACATTGTTTTTTAACTTTTACAGTACTTAATTCGGTATATACAACTTTTTATTATGTACTTGTAAAGTACTATATTAACCTATTATTCCATTTACTAATACTATTACTCATATAACATCCTTCTTAACGCTTCGGTATTATAGAACAGAGTTATCAAAAAAACAAATATTGTATTTATTAGCGAAAATTACAATATTTTACATTAGTCAAGAAATTGTTTCGTAACTTTGCAGGAAAACAACCGAGCCAAACTGGTCTAGAGTCCTAAAAAACGAATTACTAAACAGCGCGGCCCGGTCTCACTGGCCTTCGTTGACTTTTTAAGCGATTCTGTATCGCCCAGTTGATTAATGGCTATTCCATCAGTTGTTTTACCGCTATTTCCTGTTTCAGTCACTCATTACATTGGATGGGCACTCAGGTATAAAGCAGGTACACCCATGCTCGTGAATGGTCTGACAAGAGACTCTAATTGAGTGGTCAATGGTTACCTCTAAACAAGACCACTATCAAAATGATACCCTACCCAAGACTAAAATTTCGGCAAAAAAAATCCCCATCCCCCTAAGTAAGCATCTCTCTAAATCAGAATTTCATTACCAAAAATTGATCATAAGCAAGGACAAGGCTTTTTTAAAAACCCTTTATGCCTGATTGTTCACCCAATTGGTAACTGGCATGAGTATCTACTTTATATCTGAGTGGCTCCCCGGGGAAGAATGAGGTATGTACTAAATACAGGTGATCAATGAACCAGGTAAGACTACTGAAGAAAACTTTACCAGCATTATCAATGTCTATGCAGTTGGTACCATCTTTCTTGTTAACAGTCGATGGCTGTTTGTTGGCATTAGATTCTACCAGGGTTTTGTTGGTATGACTTTGTTTCCGCTGTTCATTTTCTTCTTGTCCAGGTTTGTTATCTTCCTTACTACTTGTTGCTGGTCTCGATTTCGTAGTAAAAGTGTTGTCCATAATGAAAATTTGCTGGGAACTTGACCTGACCATAAACATAAGAAGTAATAATTCATTCTTTATCCAAGTGATGTAGGCATAATTCCTAATCCATATGAGGACTATGCCCGCAAGAATCGCGAGGGCCATTTTCAGTAACATGCCTTTTAAGGCATAAAGGACATAAATCACGCCATGTGCTCGATGCATGGAAAGTACCCCTTTTCAAGTGATATTTGATTCGCACAGGTGTGCTTATGTAGCTTTTCCATAGTAAAAATATAGTAAAAACTAAATTCCCCTCCATAAACTGAAAATAACTAATAATAATTACTTACCTATCTTAAGACTATTAAATGTAGAAACTAAGTATTTATATTTTCTAGATGTGATGTCGTACCTGTTCTTGTCTGTGTGGAAATCATTATTTAAGACTCCCTCCCAAATAAAACAATGTGTCAAAAAGTGTTCATATAAACACGGAATGGTTACCAGTACAAATTAGCCAATAGAAACGCATACATGCACAAATATTTATTGTGACTTTTTTATTTACAGCTAAAATTAATCAGAAATGATATGAAAGGAAAGATTAATCTGGAATCTTATCTAGTTGCATAACTGTACCAATCCATTGAATATTTAAATAACTGTACCTAAACATTATGACTTACCCTCAGTATCTAATTATTAAATGAATATGGTTAATACAGCGTTTTGTCACCCGATTCATTCTTAAAGCCTCCGTTTCCTCATTTAGATAGACATTAGGAAACTGTAGCTCAGCCTGTGATGCTATTCTGGACTTGGGGGACTTGCCAAAGAAAGCCTGGCTAAAAATGTTAACATAAATCATCAGTTTAGGAGAAAAATTCCTTATACATCACATAATATCATATTTTCTGCATTTACGTATGCTTTACAACCAAAGTTATATTTATAAAATTTGCCTGCTGTATACATGACTAAACGATTTAATAAAACATCAAAATTTTAAATAACGAATAAGGTTTATATCTTTATCAGAATTTAAATGCTATCATTAGAATAAAACTCTAAAAGTATTATTCATGTGTGTAGTTGGGTATTCTCACTAGGTGGATTCAGTATTAAATTTGTCCGCGCTCGATGTACTAGTATGTGAATGCTGTTTCTTGTGTGACGTATATCTAATTTACTGTTGTTTTTTTTTAACCATTTCATCGAGAAAAAATTGAAATCAAATTTATATAATATTTAGGACTGTCCCAACTCCCATTTATTTTCTCTTTGGTGTTTTATTGATGTAATTATTTGTTTCTGCTAAAGTTATTATAACAAAACAATCAACGTTCTGTATATATTACAAATTAAGGAACAGTAGGGCAGCCTAGTGTCAGCTGATATCGAAACCAAATCTATCAGTTTCAAAGACCCAGCCCATAACGAAACAAATTTTTTCAATAATTTGTCGAATTAAACAACACTACGAAAACTGCTTGTTCATCACACACGTAATGATAATAAGTAAAAGTTTACGTCATACTTATAGTCGTTCGGCCTGTATGCTCCACAATTTTTCCTGGTCAAAAGGAATCTGTCATCTGTGACCTAGTTGTAGTAACGTTACCTGTGCTAGGATAAGGCTGAAGTCACTGCAGCTATCAGTGAGTCAGACGCTAAGCAAATAGTGTTTCGAGATATTATATTGTAACGAGATAATTATAGCAAACTGTGTATAGATAAGTTCGTGGCTGGAGGTGCAAATCTCAGCATAACAAAACTTATCACCCGGTTACAAAAATTATGTAGAGACTTATCTTTAAAAAAATACTGGAATCTACAAAATTCATAATTCATTAACATTTTAAAAATTCAACCATGAAATTTTCAGTTCTCGTGTCACCCCTTGATACTATTATATAAAGTACGAGCCGCCTCAGACCCAGGAACTATATTGATCATTTCTATGAGTTTTTTTTGCATTTTTGCAGGCTTTTTGGGATTTTTGACCATTTGGGGATAAGAGTGAATGACAGAAGTGGAAATATATTTATTTTATTCATTTCATATTTTTTATTCGTTTTATATTTTTTTAGCACCAGTCCCCTGCGGTACGTACTGGTAAACTATTACATGAACAAATACAATGAAATGACATGATTACAGTACAAAAATGTGTTGTCCACACACACACACGCACGCACGCACACACACATACACGCACACACATACACACATCACACACACTAGAATAATAAATATTGCACAAATTGAATTTTTAGAAAGTTAATAGAAAACTAAACTATTTACTAACACACCCCGCTTAATTTGTTGAGAAAGGAACTTTTTGTCTGGATTTAAACATTGAAAGGCTAGTTGATTTTCTTATACATGTATGTCGAACAGCAGGTCCGAGTCTCCGGAAATATGTACGATTTCTAGGCAACTTGTGCGAGTCTACGGACACGACAGTTCGAGTAGTAGGAACTTCGGTGCGGTACTCGGAAAAAGGGTTTGAATGGTAGGAAACAGGTACGCGACTGCGGATTGACAGTTGGAGTCTACGCTGGTTAGGTAGGCCTGATATGTATCTTTTTTTCAACTAGACCACTTATATAACATTATCTCTGATAGAGGCCTCTAGAGCGTTAAACCTAAAACGCAGCCACCATCCATTAGAAGCACCCCTCTAATAAAGGCCTAGTGGTTATACTTGTATTTTTTATAGTGTATACATAACATTATAACCTCTGTGAAA
>JAOXYB010055090.1:0-11243 GCA_028565635.1 Phoronis ovalis
ATCGTTACGGTAGCAATCCAAAAAAATACAGTAAAAAGTATACAATCCAAATCCAAAATTTTCAACTGGGCTGCACATCCCCACCAAAAAATTACCTGAGTACCCCCCCCGGGACTCTAACCTGGTGTTTTCTTTCTCGCCTATGTTGCGAGATTTATTCAACAATTAACACCGAAATTAGTTAAAGATCATCCGTAAGGTGGCTAGTCCCATTTGGATAACTTATTTACACTTTAAGGTAAATTTTGGGTAGTTAAATTAAAGGTTGACTAATAAAAGTATACATATTTGGAAAGGTACTGATATAAGGATTATGAAAATTACTTTACTTGTCTTTCACATGATTACATAATCAGCAAGAATGCCAATTTGGGTGACTGACTCACCTTTTCAAAACACAACTTCAAAAAATAATTTTTAAAATGTTCTCCTTTTTTAAAAAAAAATACACTTCTAGATATATGTGTGTGTGTGTCAAAAAAATGGCTGTTGATGTTCGAAGGGTCGTAACTTTGAATAAAGCAAAATATTAAATTTGTTTACACGCTTCTAAAGATCATTATTAGGGTTGCTCCTATAAGGGAGCAAGCCTATTGGTTTTGTATGATTTCTTTTTTTCTTTTTCCAATTTTCAGCAAGCTATATCTCGAAGATGGGTACAGCTAGGAACTTGATACTTGATGTATGGCATCCCTGGGGGTAGGCCATTGTTGACCTTCAGGTCAAAAGGTCATTTGAAGGTCAAAGGTCAATTTTTTTTAAAAAAATGTAAAATGTTCTAAAATGATTGTATTGAGTTACAACGAAGTATTTTAGATGATCTTTGAGAAGATTTTGGTACTAAAAGGTTTTGTTTTTATTTTTTTTTTGGCATCTTTTCAATTAATTTATTGATCGTCCAAAATTCACTAAACCATATCTTGAAGTCTGTTGTAGTTAAGGACATGATATTTGAGGTTTGACATCCCCAGGGTCAAAAGGTCATTTAGGGGTCAAATGTTAAAATTCTAAAAATGATGTTGAAAGGTAATTTGGAGGTCATTTAACGTTCATAGAAGCCAATGTGAGCAACCCTGCCTTTGCTAAAAGGCTATCTAGTTTGAAATTAAGTTTGACTAAATTTCTGCTTTGTAACTACAGGGGTGTTTGCGATAATATTTTTTTTGAAATTGTCTTCACAAGAGTAAGTTTTTACACAATCATGCAAAGTAAATTTTCATAGTCTGTAAAATGTATGCCTTTGCATTCTTATCTTTTCATTTAACATTTTTACAAGAAGTTTATAGTTCTAATAAGTTGTGCAGAACAGTACTTGCCATCTTAAAGTTGTATTCAAATGGGTGGTGGTTTTATATTATCACATTTCATGTTTAATTCCGAATGCAGTTCAGTGCAGTTAAGCGAAAATTTCTGTGGGTACCCATGCTGGAGACATTTACGCACCCTGCTGGTAAAGTCTTAAATTCAATATAAATTTCCTAAATTAATGCATCTTTCCGAAATTCTAGTATGAGGTGAAACTATTACTTGAGGTTGACTACAGTAGCTTGGTTGCAAAATGGATTGTAAATTCCACAGTGTATGACAGGCATACAACATAGGGTTATATGCATAAAGACTGACTGTTGAATGCATGACATTTTGTGGCACTAGCTTGTTATACACTATGGAATTCACAATTTGTGTAGCCAGCATTAATAATAGAATAGTATGTGTTGCTGGGAAGTGTTGCATGCAATTTGCATTTTAATATATTATTTCACTTCCTTGTAATTTTTTGTCTACTCTTAAGAAATCCATAAGCTAAATGAATGTGTCTGGAAAGTATTTGGTATGTGATTGAAGTCAAAGAAAAAATCAATGCCAAGCAGGAGATGTGTCTAGACAGATTATTCCACGCAATTAAAGCATTGTCTTACCTTGTTGTTATCAGCTAGACAATTGCCAATGAACAATAAATAAAAATCATTGCACTTTATATTAATTTCATTTGCCATGAAGTGAATTCAATTGAAATAGCTAGGGGGCAAATTTTTATTCTTGTGAAATCTCCGTATATTTTGTGTGTAATGAAAAATCATGAATAAGCATCATATCACTGAGTGGTATTCGATTGTAAATAAATGTGTCTGACTTTTTAATGTCAAAAATGTCATAAAATGCTCTTTTTGTTCCATTCATTCTTTGCAAGTAGATAACATTGTTGTCTTTGATACCCCTTTGCCTATTGAAAAGATCACTATTTTTGTGGCTAGTATCATCAGTGAATCTTGTCCTTGGGGAGCGTCAAGGACAAGGACATGAACTGATGCACGAAATCTAGTTCTAGTCTAGACTTACCTCTGTAAGTGGTCCCTAGTAAAATAACTAGGGGTCGGAATTTTGTAGTCGCAGTCGCTTCAAAAATGTCTGGAAGATTTAAACACTGCTCTATTGTATTGCAAGTTACATTGATTTTATTTTGCATGTATGTTGCTTTGTACCAGGGACATATATACTATGGATCTGTCGCGCAACAAATTTGAGGAAGGCGAACCCTCAGGGAAGAACACTGCTCTGCTTTGTTCAGGCCTACCTAACAAGCGTAGACTCGAAACGTCAATATGCACTCGCGCACTCGTTTCCTACACTCTTTTTCCGAGTACCTGGCAACTCGTGCGAGTCTACTGAAATGATGGTTCGAGTAGCAGGAATTTCGGTGCGAAACCTGGAAAAGGGTTCGAGTGGTAGGAAACAGATGCACGAGTGCGGATTGACGGTTCGAGTCTACGCTGGTTAGGTAGGCCTGCTGTTGAAACCCCAATTTATTGCTTAGGGAGAACTCTCCTTACCGCCTCCCTTCCTCCTAATATTCCATATGGGGAAGCTCAGTCCAGACCTTCAAAATGTAATAAAAAGGCAAAAACCCACCCTTTCCTGGACTGACAAGTAAAGAACACAGAGTTTTAATACACTCCTTTGTTAGGACAAATTGAATTGAAACCATAAAGAACCCACTCATTTCCTGGACTGAAATGGCAAACAACCTGACCCTTTCAGACTAACCCCATGTAGGGATTGCCTCCTAGAAAAATAACTGGTGTATTTTAAGATAATGCAGATTTTTTAACTTGCACAGGTATGCAGGATCTATGTATCTTGTGTACCTATAGTTAATATACCCCGGCCACATATAATAGAACCTTTCTATTTTAAAAAACATTTGCATTTGGTCACGAGGTGTTTCGTCTTCACAAATTTCTTAATTTTCAAAACCAGACTATTTGTCAATATTATATAAGCTGTTGTTATTAATATATTCTGGTATTAATTTAGTTTCAGTTTCATAGGACTGGAATTGTGTTGAAAAGGACACATGTATCAGTGGTCAATCAGGTTTTCTCGATACAATATATGAACATGCAAGCTCATAGAATGCTGTCCCTATAATGTGTATATCAAACTGATAATTAATGAATGCTATATTTAAATTAATCAAATACATGCTCATTGGATTGTCTGTTGTATTTAGTAATCTTAATTATAAAGCAGTGATATACATGCTTTCTGTGGTTAACCACACATTTTTTTTGTAGCTTCCTGTAAAAATTAATATACTTTATGATGGTAGACATATGGTTCTGGTACCTGGCTGCACCACAGGTGTAGTAAAGACAGTATTCTTTAAAAATTCTAACAAATATTACCTTAGGAAAGAAATGTTAGCTCTTATTTGTAAAGTAAAACCTCTTTAGAGAATGATATTCCGAGAGTATTGCTTACTCCATGGAAACATTTTCAGGATTGAACTTGGTACTCACATGAACACATTATAACTTAACCTACATGCATATAGAGCTTATTTTAAAAAAATAATTAGCCCTTCAATATGTGTAACATATTTACTGGGAATTACAGAACCAAAAATTTATAAGAATCTTAACACAAAATTTGAATATTGTGTGTACTGGTAAAAATGGACATTGGGTTTAGAAAGTGGTTGACTCAAAATTCCATTTGGTTAACCACAAAGTGGTGGCTCTCAAAACATTTATATACAAGTTAATTTGCCACAGTACAAGCAGAACTAAGCAATGCTGATGCTGCACGTACTGTTGATCTGGGCCAAGTACTACACAATACAGCTAGTTAAATACTAGAGTATTTTACAAATGTATCCTACAAACATGATAACTTTAAAAAAAATGTTGATCATCGTCTTGTGTTGGAGGAAGTCAGTTTTTGTTAGTTTGTCTGTTGACTGTTTGCGATGTTATGCCAGGCATTATTTAAAAAATATCAACAAGAATTCTTTGAACAGGTTAGATGAATCAAAACGTTGCATTTTGCATATAATAATGTTTGTATTTGACGTGGTAACCATACACATGCAATATTAGTCAAGTGGGTGATTGTAACTTTCCATACACCTGAGCTTCCGCCAACTCAGGTAGAAAATTTTGAAGGCATTGATTATCTTGCATGTTACGTGAATGTAAATTGTTTTACCTCTTATTTAAATTTAATATAGACCGAAGACTGATCAGTTGCTATTAGATCATCCAGAACTCTCTAATAAATTTATACAAATTTATTAATAATTGAAGTTAATAAATGAAGGGATTTTTAACCCCCCCCAAATGTTTCAATGCATAGTAGGGAAAAAAATTGTTTATTGTTCTGCTGTGTGATGAAAAACTTGACAAATATGTTTCCTTAACCTTCTATAAATTTGGAAAATGTAAACATTGTAAAAAAAATTGATATGTTTCAATGCTTTGAAGAATCTTATTTAATTACTGTACTCTTGAATTATTGATGGAGTTGCACTTTTTGGTTATTTACATTCTTTTTATTTAATTCACAAAAGCAGTTTGATAAGACAAACCTTTTTTTGCGATGCATAAGGTAGATTAAAAAAACTTCAATAACTTCACTAATTTAGCTTAAATTCTGTTTGTAATACAAAACAATCTGTATTTAATAGATTACACCTTAATCAAACAGCAAGTTTATTTAATTTACTTCATTTCAAAATACAGTTAAATGTGTTGTGCAATTTAAAAGAAAGGGTTTGAAAATGATTATAACGTTACTGAGTACAACATCCTATTTTCCAAATTCTCCGTGATCTGAATTTCTGTTAGCAAGTTGGAAAGCTTATCCCCGCAAAGAAAATGTGAGAAAATAATCATCAGAGGGTGATAATTAGAGGGGGTGATTATGTGGAATGATGTGGTATGTGAAATGGTTTACTTTTTCTTTCATGCTAGTATTTGTAATATTTGCTAATTTTATTATGAAAACCCTGTTTGCATCATTTATGGTAATGTATCACCACCTAACACATTGCATGGAGTATATAGTATGACCAGAGTTATGTGGTCATTTTTGATTAAGTGTATTATATGTGAAAAAGATGTATAAGTTGACCATTTTTTTTTAAAATATGAAATAATCAATTTAATTTATATTCATGAGAAGTTGAGACCTGCAAAGCACCAGGAGAATTTCTAGCAAACAAAATGGCAGTTATTTTTTGCCTTTTTTGCAGCTGTGCAAAAATGTGAGCATGAATGTTGGCTAGAGTTGTTCAAAAGCAAAATTACTTTGTCTAATGTTAATAATAATTACCACTGAATGATATATGCTAAAAGCAAATATAAGCAATTCGTTTTTACTGTTATGTTTCAAATATAGAGAACGTATGGCCAATTTGCAGGGAACAGAATTAAAACTACAAAAAAATAACTCTAGAATTATGAGCTAAAATCATAGTAAAAAACCCGTTTCTGATTGAATCTTATGCTTGCTTCAATAGACTTCATACTTAGAAAATTCTTGTAAATTTATAATCTCAGTGTGCTCCTCTAAATTTCGTAAATTCATGATACTTTATTTACCCCAGTCTTAAATATTGTGGCCATATTGGATTTAGTCAGGCAACATAAAATCTGTCAACACCCGTATCAAATCCCAAATTTGAGATTATAATCTTTATTTTGTTGCAAGATAAGTAAAAATATACTGCTTGCCTGGGTATTTAATTTTTTTTATGAAGAAATCCATTTTTGCGGGGTAAAAAATTTTGAAATTGGGTCCGATAGACAAAATTCATTTTATGATAAAGTAGTTATCAGCTATCAGTAAGTAAAATGCTATAAACAAGAAATGCTTACTCTCATTTTTATGTGATTTTTCTAGTCATACTGGCATGGGTTGAATTACAATTTAAGGCACAAGATTTGCTTTTCTTGTCAGCATAATACACTATTAGCACTCTCCAACTTCTTCAAAGATTATGCATTGTAGCCAATTAATATTAGTGTCTCCTGATCCCTGCAACAATCAGGCTCTGTGGCCTGGCCCTAAAAACCTTGTAAACATTTTTCCTTGCCAAAAACCTGTTTGCTTTACTTTTGCTTGCTAAAAAACCCAATTGCTAATCTTGTTTGCTGGCAGAAATGGAGTAAAGAAACTCTGCTAATTTGATTAAAAAAAAACAGATCCACTCTGCTAATTGATAAAAAAACGGATGTACTCTACTAATTTGGTTTTAAAAATGGATTCACTGCTAAATTCATAAAAAAAAACCTGTCCACTGGAGCCAGCACATCCCTATATAGTCGGATGCCTGACTATCCCTGGGAATATAGTGACCCTGGAGCTAGACAATACCCATTGCAAAAAACCCAATGGCAGTGACCTGTTTCAGCTGATAAACACCCTGAGGGAGTGACTGTATTGGAAAACACCGCAAGGGAGTGGCCCGAAAAAGAACAGCGAAGTTTTATTTTCAGTTTGATCAGAATAGCACCAAACAAAGTGAAGGTTTTTACGGATGACTAACTAAGGGAAATTTCGCGACAACCCTAACGAAGTGTCGTGCCTCTAAAAAACCTCACCTTTTTGTGTTTTGGGCTCAAAAATATATATACCCTTTCGGGCGAAAATTTGTAGAAACGTGTATCCGCTTTTGTTGCTCCCCCGGGTTTTGCCCAGCAAATTTAAATAATTTCACACAAGTGGTTTGAGTATGATGTGTTTGTTATGAAGAAATTATCAACAGGATATATACTATGACCTAAAGAAGAATAGAAACCTAGACAATAAAAAAAGTCCCATCACAGGTCCACTAGGTCAAGGTGCATATTTTTATTGAGTTGGACTCATTTTTGGTAGCACAGAATGACAACAACTGGCAATCTGTGGTGAAATAAAATTGCACTGTCTGCTCTCCCTAAGGTAAACAGCAATTATTATATGCAGTGGTTTCCAATATGTTTTGTTAGCTTGGAATTAGTGCATTTCTCCCCAACTTGCAATGGACTTTTCCATACAATAGACTATTACCAAATGCTCTGCTGTCTAAGAAATATGATATGTAATATGTTTAGGTTTTTAGCTAAAAAACAGCCTTACCTCCACACTTTTGGCTAAACAATTTATTCTGACAGCAGTTTAGTTTTATGAAAATGTCTGTAGTCTTGCACAAGTTATTATCTTTATTATAAGAACAGTATTGAAGTATATACACTTGTATGTCTGTTCTTATCTACGGAAACTGCATGTGTGTGGAACAGATTTACCTGCAACCAGAAATTATGATTGCATTCTCTTCTGTATGTATAAACACTGTATATATAGTCTTGCATTTGAAGCAGTTTATTTAGACTAAAGTAAAGGAAATGTTAGATTTCCATTGATTTCTAGATTTATTTTTGGAACAGCCAGACATAGCTAAAAGATTGTTGACATTTAGACAGTCCTTGTAATGTACAAACTTCTTTAATGTTAAGATTTAAACTTGAAATTGAAATGATTAAGGCTCGAGGGCATTCATAGAAAATGTTTTTAATGTGCTGTTGTTGTTGGATTTTACAGAGCATGTTGTGTCCAACTCTTATTTGACAAGGCCATTTATAACCTCATGAATTTCTTCAGCATTACCTGCGTAATATTTTGTGGTTCGTTGGTGACTGTGGTGTGTGACGCCGACAATTTCTGTAAGTGGAACCATCTTATTATACCACATACTAGATGCTACATAGGTATCTAAGTTATCAACAGAATTTTAAATTAATTGAAAATCCTTTTTTAAGCTGTCTGCATGTTATGTTTTTATTGCATCTTAATTCCATTTGGTAAACTAGGCAGAAGGGGAACACTTATCCACTGGAGTCAATTGCTTTGTGATTTATGAGTGGGTAGGTTGGGTTCAGTGTACTTACTTTCCAAATTTGTGTGTACAGGAGTACCTGATTTATGACTGTGTCACCTCTTTAGGGACATTAAAAGAGGATGAAAACATTTGTCTAAGAAAATTCTCATTTATGCAAATAGGCAGAGAGCTGCAGTCTTGCTTTTTGATTGAGGACCCGTGCAGATTAAATGTCTTGTTGCACTTATGAAACTAAAATCTCTGAAAAGGCATACATTTATTGAAAAATGAACATGTCCTAATTAAGATATTAAATGCTTTAAGCCAGATTTTAAATAGTAAGGTATTATTAGTCTGATATTAATTTTCTGCTTAAAGAATAGTACCATGCACGTTATGCCACAATGGATAATTTATAATTGTCATTTCAAGAAAAACAACATTTGCTAGTAACAAACGTCTCCAACCATGACAACATATTAATTAATACGACATGAATTGTTTGTAAATTTCCTAGAATTTTTGCTTATGGAATTTTTATGAAACCTACACTCAGCAAATATGTGTATGTTAAAACATAGTGAATTTATTTTTTGTTTAAGGCTTATCTTGAAAATAATTGGGGGGGGGGCTTTGAATAATAAATATTTGTGGATAATAATTGTGTATGGATAAAATATTGTTTTTTTGAAAAGGTGCAAAGGTTACTGGCCAGATATAAGCTAGATAAGGTTGAGTAGTTAAAATATTACTATAGTAACAAGTATGTCCACAAAGTTTTAGGTATCTTGAAATGATAAAAAAAAATACCATTTGGTATACAAACAATTATATTTGTTTGTGCAAGGTCGAACAAGATTACTGGGTGTTATATTTAGTTTTTACAGCCTTTGTAGCAGCTGGACATCAGGCAGGGTGTTCTTAGTTCATTTGTAACCAGAGTTCCGCCTATCCTGTTTACTCATCAGTAATTTAAATAAGGGGTTGAAAGGTTTGCTAAAGGTTGATAGTTGTCTTCTATCTGTCAAAAAAAACACCAAAGATATTTTGGCAGTAACTACCTGAAACATGAAATTTTGTCTAAATCAGTTATCAAAAGTGGTAATTAATCTTGGGGAGTTGCAAAACTAAATATGACTAGGTAAAATGTAGAAAATTCCAAATCACTGTCTGATATAAATGTATAAATATATGTATTTAGACTTGCTCAAGTCCTTCTGGACTATTTTTGTTATTATTTATTGATTACTATCACATTATATATCTTTGATGTGCATAAAACACCCGAATTACAAAAATTTGTTTTTTATATATTTTCCTGTTTTCTATATGTACCCGGTGTTTGCTGTCCAGAAGGACTTGTGAAGTTCGCAAGCCTTCCACTGATATGAATAATTCATGACCTTGTGATGTCATATTTAAATATCTTGGTCACGTGACAACATATAAACATGGCGCTCAAATTTTAATTCTCGAAAATCGGCTTCTGTGCTTATAATAAATTAAACTAATAAAGGTAAATTATGAAAGAAATTATTATGAAATTCGATGGTGGAGTTTATTGCTAGTCCAATTACCCCTGTGAAATCTTTCATACGTCAAGTGGTTTCGCCTACAACGTAACAATCTGTACGTTTGTGTCATATGCTCAGAGGTGATTGAAAGTGTATTAAACAATTCGGCGAAAACTGTTCAAACAATGTCAGTTAACAAAATTTGATCTACTACTAGAAAATAGTTTTAATATAACGTTAGCAGAAACCATTCATGGTACTGGATGTCGGAAATGTATTACAGCTGTAGAAAGAGCTCAAGCTAATATAAGATGACGTGACCCTCCGGAATTCAGGATGGTGTAAGGTGGCGCTACGGTTGCCAGTGCAAACGATACAAGTCCTTGTGGACGGCCAACACTCAACATATATATGATAGTAAAAAAAAAAATTTGGAAAATAATTAAAAACACTGATATAAAAGACATAAAAAAGAGAAATAAACATTAACATTTTTTTTTTTTGAAGTCCACAAGGACTTGAGCAAGTCTAATATGTATTGTACATTTTCTCACCAGGTAGTTTTTTAGTATGGTACCTGGCATTTACAGCTGAAATATTACTGATCCAAAAGGTGTGAAATCTGCATGATATAAATTTCCTAAGTCTTTAACATATCTTTCCAGCAATTCCTATTGCTAGGTATTTTATTAGCGAAGTTTACTGATTTATATAGTTAGGCCTCTTAACTCTTTTTTTACCAACTGTTAGATTAGATGTTGTTTAGAGAATTTTTTATTCTATATTTTTATGTACATTATGGAGCAGGTACTAAGATACGTTTTCTCAGTAATACTCCACAATGTGATGTAAAGGAGTGCCTAAAAAATATGTTTTGGTAGTTAACCAGAATATGTAGCAACTGCTTTAGCTATTATTGAACAGTATGTAATGCACCCAGTTCTAAAGCTGATTTGCAAAACAATTGACATCTAGGTCTCCTATATAATTCTACAAAAGTATGTGAAAACAATACTCCCATACAATAAAAAATCTGTAGACTTTTAATAAGTATGTGGGTGACTATTATTATTTGTCCTGATGTTTGTATACTTTAGTGGATGAGATGATGTACACTCATTATCAGTGTTTAATGGAATGATCTCTAGTTAGCTATATGTGGTGGTAATGGAAACCTGCTGCAATATCCATGTATAAACTAGAATCGCCTTTTAGCAAAGGCCAGGTTGCACAAAGAAATAGTTGGATATCCAGACCTATTAGAATTAACCTGGAACCCATGGATGTTCAAATACGTGACCTCTGGATGACCTTTAGGTCCTCTAGTCGAAAGTTTCGTGAAATTTTGACTGTTTGACCTCTGAATGACCTATGGACCTCAAAGATAGAAAAGATAACCTCTAAATGACCTGTTAACTTCATTTTTGAACTTTTAATCAAATTTCCAGAAATTAATTTTTTTGACCTCAAACTGACCATACGACCCCTAGAGTACCTTTAAATGACATAAAGCCATCATTTTCGGAAGTTAAATGCAATTATAAGAGTTTGACCTTTTGACCCCTGAATAACCTTTTGACCTATTAGGT
>JAOXYB010055101.1:0-11243 GCA_028565635.1 Phoronis ovalis
TCCGAGATTTGTAAACTGTATTTAATATAGCAGATAAATTAAATAAAGCATTGTTGTGAAAATTGTTATAAATATATGATGAACAGAATTATACCATCAAAGCACAACAAAGATTGACCGTATACTGTATTTATTTACTTCGTTTCATGAGATTTCCTGTATTTTTACAGTATTATCTAATAAATGGGAGACTTGTCCCCTATGACTTTCATGGTTTAATTATCTTGTTGTAGCTTTAAAGTGGACGAAATTTTCCATTATAGCTCACAGTATGGGATCTGGTATAGCAATACTGGTAAATGATTACTTTTATTTTAATAACTAGAAATGATGATTAAAAAACAACAGAAGTATTTTAATAGAAATAAATTCTAAAATGATTTTGATAATAGTAATTGTGAATTTCAGCTATATATGTTACTTTACAAATGTTTCACTTTAATACTGCTTGTTACAATGTGATAAATTATTTCAACTTAAAACCCCCGTATTTATTATTTTACAGTTTACCTCCTCATTTCCGGATATGATCGAGAAGTTAGTTTTCATTGAAGGATTTGCACCCATACCAAGAAGCCCTGTGAGTGCAGTTAAATGGAATTGGTTACTATTTTAAAAAAGAATTCCTACTTTGAAAATCTTCTTTTGTTTTTATGCCCATCCACATAGTGGCTGGGCATATAGTCGTAGTGAAGGCGTTGTAGTTGTTGTCGTATGTAACACTTTCCTTTGTCTTGCGACAACAGCTTCACTTTCTACCCGATCAGCTTCACAGTTGATACACACAGGTCAAAGTGCAGGTCACTTATACTTTCGATCTTGTTTACTTCCAATATGGTTGACTGGTGGCCATGTATGTGCTCAAGAGGGCATGTAATGTTGCGTTCATAGCCGCAAAGATGAAGCACTACCTGGACTATTCAAAGGTGGTTCTAGGTAGGCCATAGGTTGGTGGGCATAATAGGCTAGGTGACATGTGACAAGTAGGTAAATGCCATTACGAATCTTTGACATTTTTTGCTGTGTCCAACTCTTTCTTTATCTCGCAATAACTGCTTCAGTTTTGTCCGATCAGCTTCATATTTGGTACAGAGTGGGTTCAGGTCAAAATACAGGTTATATATAATATTGACCGGGATTACTTCCAATTCCAGTAATGGATCAGATAGCACATACAGTCATTTTGAATAAGAGTACCTGTCCAAAATAATGATAAATCAGAATATAATGATGTATTCTATTCTTTTCTAGTATAAACACCAATAATGTTAAAAAAACATAATCCTACACATTGGATGGGCATTAGACATGACAAAGGTTTTGTTTTTATGACTAAAGACATTCTATCATGAAAATTTCTACTCCTGTACCTCGTCAAAAATACAACATGTATATTATTAAGTTTGATTTAAAAAAAATAATAAATGTATCATAAAGTGCTGAATAGTTAAGTGCATAACTTTTAATTTTTTTACAGAAAGGGGCTGGAGAACGCCTCTCTGCTGCTATGAATAAAATGCATAAGTATGAAGGATTCAAACAAAATGGAGGAAAATTATACACTAAAGAAGAAGCTCTGGATAGGTAAAAAAGAATTCAAATTCTTAAAAGTATACTACTGACAGTGACTGTTGTATTGCCATGCTTGTTAACATTACACTTTTAGGCAGGAGAAGTTGGTGCTTTGTGTCTGTACGCCAGAGCTATGTTAAGTCATAATCTTCTGTTCCTCCAAATTTTGTCACCACTGAAAAGAATGTCAAGTGGAAATCAAAGTCTATTACTACACCTTACCACTTTAATTCTGTTGTTTTACTTTGTATTTCGGTTTATGATGCGTCATTAATATTACTACCAAAGTTACTACTGCAATGTAGTTCAAAGTTCAAATCTGTCTGCCATATGATATATATGTACCCAATAATAATATCCATCTGATGCTTTCTTCTAAAGTTTTGATGTTAAAAAACAATTTTTTAAAGATACGGTGCCAAGTAATACCTAATAGTAATAATAAACTGTAAAATAAAATTATTAAAACATATTTTTAAATGTTAAGTTCTGTTATAGCCACGTTCTGATCATGAGCTAAAATGTGATCTAGCTGCCAGTTTTACCTGAAGAGTTTGAAGGATTACAAGTGCCATGTTTCATGACTTTTGATTTTTTTATGGCTATTAATGATTTATGTCACAGTTTTTTGAGCAACATATATATCTGATTGCATATTGCATAGAAAAATTATTACCAATATATTTTAGTAGATTCAAAGTGAAAACAAAATACATAATTGTAAATGTGCAAATTTAGAAATTTTATAATGAGAATGCTTTCCTCAGAGAAATATTTTATGAAAACCAATGCTAAATTGCCACAGGAAAGCACCATCTATATTCTGTGCATTTGGATTTGTGTTGTTTTCCTAAATAGCTTAGTAAATATTAGCTACTCAACCTATACAGGACACATGACTGAGCTATTTGAGGGATTGTTGAGCCATAAACAAAAAAACAATTAGAGTATGATATGCGGAAGGGACATAACGTTTATCACATTGCACGGACCAAAATAAAATTCAATGATTCCCACCGCTCGAAACAAAAATTATGGCCCTTTCCTGCCTGTAAATAAGTTTGCCCCCTTTCCCTCTAAGTACCAGAATAGGCTGAATGGTCACTAAATGTGACATTGTGCTCATTGCATGAATGATCTACTCCATTTCTTAGACTCGTACGGAATTCAGAATTCTGTGATACCCCAGTGACTCCCTGTCAGTCTAAGCTGATGGTGTCAGAAAAATATTTAGTTACTGTTACAAACCAGTATTTAGTACTTTATCAGAATAGAGCCTAGACACCTACAGTAAGCATAACTGTATGATCAAATCTTCATGTTTGTGGTAAATGCATGTACTGTACATTTTTGTGATAAAACTAGTACACTGTTTGACATGTTACAGATTGATTCAAGGGCATGCATGGTGCACAAAAGAATCGGCCAAAATTCTGTTTGAACGCGCTGCTAAACAGGTTGAAACTGAACAAGGTTGGTATTACTATAATAGTTGTTTTGAACCTGTACTGTTATTCTAATAGATTTATATATATGAAAGGCTAACTATACAAGTAGTTAAAGCCTAATTTGTTTGCTATAGCATTTAATGTATTAATTTATATTGCTGGTGGTTAGCTCTGTGATTTATTCACTGTGCTATTTTCCAAGGAATCTCCAATACGAGACCTGTGCCAGATAGTTTCTTGACATTTTTATGTCTGGATTTTGTCTAAGTTTGCCTCCTTCATTTTGATTGGTTAATTTTCAATCAGAAGGAAACAAAAGTCTACCCTGTTTGGGTTCAGCCACCTTGGAATTAATGTGTGATCAGTTTGTATTTTTAATTCCTTACTTTCGTGTAGTCTAATCCGCTGTATGATCACCTGTATGCACAGGTCACTGCCATAAAGGCCAATTAATTATGCCCCCCCATAGGTGCATAACACATTTACCTTATATAAGACTACCTGTTCATAATGACTGGTCTTCATACACTAATATTTCTTTGTATTATATTGTATTCCATGATTAGCTAGCATTTACGAACTGACATAAGTATTAACTTACTGTAAACATTTTAATTATAGGAACAAAGTACTCATTTACAAGAGACATCAGGATACAGTTTGTAAGTACTTGTCAAAACCTTGGTCAATGCGTTTTGTTAATCATGATAGCACATTTGTAATGTAAACAATCATTTAAATGCTCATCCAGTTGACATTAGTAGCTGTTTGCTTAACATTTGCTAACCAACCCTACTATAAATGCTAGTCTTTCAATTCAAGTTAAAGGAAATGAATGTAAAGTTCAACCACCAAAAGCAAAAATTATTGGCTGTTAGCATTCGTAAGAGGAAAGCCATTACAGCAATGTGACATCACACGTCATATAAATATTATACAACACACATGCTACAGACTGAATTTGCCATTTACTGCTGTACAAAGTAGTCAATTATTCAGACTACATTGAAGTGATATAATTTTTGTTTTGTTTTTTACAATTAAAAAGTAATATATCTAGAGAGCCCATAATCTTTATGAATAATGAACTAAATGCTTTAATACAAACATTATTCATACATATGTTTCTGATTCAGTTTTCATTGATTGAAGGTTTTGATTACAGGTATCACCTTTGTCATTTACATCCGAAGAAGTGCTTTCTTGCTTTGAAAGAATAACCTGTGAGGTTCTTTTTATCAGGTATAATATCATAATTTTTTATGCAGTACTGTAGCTTTACATTTACGAAAACAATTTTATCCAGGTGCAACGCAGGCTACTTAAGTGTTGTACCTACAACATATTTTGCAATGACCCATGACCATATAGGTTTTTGTTAAGGCTGACTCAGAACTAGAAACAGGAATGTAGCAGCTTGAAAAAATGCCCCTTAAAATACTGAGAAATACAAAACTTGATGAGCTGCATACACCACTTGCTATGGCTCACTGATGTCTATGTTCATTCCCTTAGCTTGTATATTTTTTATTGTGGTAAACCATGTATTATTTGAACAAGTAATAAAAAGTAAAATTGTTAATACATGCACAGTTCACTGTTTTCAAAGCAAGCTACATGATTGTAGTCTAACTGAAGCTCAGATAACTCTGTAGGTATTATTATTTTGCAACTTTAACAAAACTATTTAAGGGCTTCAGAGAGCATCAGGTTATTAGGTACATCTGAACAAATAGAAGCTATGGACAGACATATGGAAAAAGTGATAGAAGTATTACAGAAGTCTTCCAAGAAGGTAAATAGATATATACCACATATGCTTGTAGACTCTACATTTAATTTAAAAGCATTCCAGTTTAGTTCTTCTGGCACATAGTGCATGGCATATAGTCAGTTGTAAGCTATGTATCATCTTTGTTGTTGTATGTAACACTTGCTTTGTCTTGCTATAACAGTATCAGTTTTTATCTGATCAGCTTTATATTCATTACAGAGTAAGTACAGGGCAGCTGTAACTTTGATACAGTTTGCTTCCAATATTATATGGTTGACTGGCAGCCATGTTTGTTCACGAGAGGGCACATCGGGTTGCACCCATTTCCAGAAAAATGGAGCCTTGACAGCACTAATTGAAAGTGGATTCACGAAGCCCTTGTGTTGTTGGGCAAAATAAGGCCAAGTGACACTTTTGAGTGACTTTAAAAAATGGGTCATTTGCTGGTCCGAAATTTTCCGATGTTTGTAATGCTAACTGCTTCGGTTTTTACCACTTAACGTTGCATCACTTAACAGAAAGACTAAGCCTTAACTAGATGATTCAAAGATAGACTGGTTGTTGTACATATTTGGCTAGGTGATATTTTATAGCATGACTTTTAGAAGTGGGTAAAATGCCGATCTAAATCTTTGATATTTTCCGTTGTGCATAAAACTTTATCTTGGTGCAGGTTAAAGTACAGATTGTTATAATTTTGGCATGTCAGGTTACACCCATTTCCAGAAAAACGAAACGTTGACTGAATGATTTGAAGAAAAATGGGTCAAATGCGGGTCTAAATCTTCGACATTGCGCATAATAGTTTCTTTGTCTCGCAATAATTATTTCAGATTTTAGCTGGTTAGGTATAATTTTGATCCAGATTACTTCCAATATTGCTGGGTGGTGGCCATGTTTGTTCCTGAGAGGCTACATCACTCAGGTCAAAGTACAGGTCATAGGTAAATGCAGGTCAAAGTACATGTTAAAGGTAGTTTTGCCTGGTTCACTTCTAAGAAAGTTGACTGGCAGCATGTTTGTTGTCGAGATTGTACATCCTAATAACAGCTTCACTTTTTATTTGATCTGCTTCATAATCAGTACAATTCAGGTTGAGATCAGAGTACCAGTCATTTCCAAATGTTACCTTGATTACTTGCAATATGGCAGCCATGATTTTGGTTCCCGAGAGAGCATTTCACGTCGGAAATTTTGACTGGACGATTCGAAAGTGGATTCATGAAGACAATGCTTCAAAGATTGCACTCCCTACCAGTTCTATAGACTATATATTGCTCATAATAAATAATCACCCTTATGTTATGGGCATCTGTCACATTGCAGTGAATTGTTAAAAGTTTTGTATTTACTGTATAAATTACATTTAATATATGCCATTTTTGTGGAATTAAGGAATATTTAAACAATAAAACCATTTTCTGTGTGGTTGCCTAGTTGCACATAAAACTGTCCCTTCTATTCACAGGTTTATAAACCTGATTGTAGTACAGCAATTAATGTGATATCATTAGCATCAGTTACATTTGTGTCTGTATTGCTACATTCCATTGTGATTTAGCATTTTTTATTTTTTTTTGCAATGATATGCAATTTTGATATCTTGTTTTAGGCTACTAACCTTGTCTTTTAGGTTTGTAACTTTGTGGCAGAAAGAATGAAGTGATGGTTGTATTTTTCTAAGGTTCAAAATTTTTATTTCACACAAATGTCAAAAAATTCAAATTTTTCAATCATCGGAAAATTCTCTTGGAACAACTTGCAAATCTTCAACAATTGCGTATTTATGTTCAAAATGTAATAATAAGCCAGCATAAAAGTATTGTTGTAGTAAATTGCTGAAATATAGATAATCTTTTTGTAGTTTGTGGAAGTCGTAGCTGAAGGAAACCATCATGTTCATCTTAATCATCCCGAGAATGTTGCTCCACACATTGTAGAATTCTTAACTAATGACTCTTCAATGACAAAGTTATGATGCAATCTGACACTTATTTGCATTATTTTTGTATAATTCCATACACAATTATGACAAAAAATGGAATGTTTTATGTAACTGACAACATCAACATTTTTGAGTGGTTCCATGGAAATTTTATTATAAATCACTGAGAATTGTTTAATATATTAAATATTTAATAAACATTAAAATCGATAAAATTGGATATATTTTAAAAATTAGATATTTTTTTAAGGTATCAGCCTTCATCAGGTATATTATACAATGTCTATCAGGAATGGTATATTAATATCTACCTCACTTGCTTTTAATAATTGCATTCGTTTTTCTTCACAGTGACACTGAGACAAAATATATTGAGGCTGTTATAAGCTGGAAGGTCCTTACTGTTTTAAACATTCTTAAATTAGGAACCTGTAGTGAAACATTTCAGTAAAACATGAATATTTTGCAAATACAAGTTAGCACTGAATATAACTAAATTTTTGTTAAAACTTGTAGATAACTTTCAACACTATTGCCTTAAACACATTCCATATCAGGTTATATAGAATGCTGACTGTTGAACATAATTCTAACCATTTTGTTGCTATTATATTATATATCACAGGAAGTCAACTATAAGCCAACTTTGTAAATACAGACTGTTATAATCTTTCTTCGGAGTCTTAATCATTTTATAGTGTCCAGACAACTAAAGACTGGATCTAAGAAATCGACACATTTGATTGATTAGTTATACTGCAAAATTTAACTTCACACACAAATGAAATCCTTCCAAAATGAAGGATTAAAAATGTCCTTGGTCTACTAAATAAATAAATAAACTAGTCATCATACATGGATAATATAGTAAGTTTTGGAATATATATCTCACAGAAGAATCGTGTCAATTCACCATATATTATCGGATTCTTGGAGATGGATAATTGAATATTATAATGATCGCAAATCACAACTAAAGATTGAAATTTGCACAATAAAAGCAATGTGTTGAGTCTGTTGACTAAACATTACTCTAATACAAATATTAATAGCAGTAGCTGTGCCGAAATATAGACCCCTTGAGCGCCGAGCATCCCCGTCATCACTTTATATTGAGTGACCTCCCGGGAGCTTGACCAATGTGGCCTACACTATGTCAAAAACAGTTTGCACCAAAATACATAAAACTGTAAAACGAGATACAGCAGACGACCAAATATTCGACCACACCAGAACTAACAGAAATGTAAAAAATCTAAAGATACCTAGCTTTTGAATATGCCACTAGACTAGGAAAAAGATATTTTTTTCTTAAGACTTTACACATGTGAGTTGCAAGTATAAGCTCCACAAAAAGGGTAAGTGCATATATATGGTTGCATGGATTATATGGCATGATTAAGCTTAGATGTACAGTCTTACACTCCGCTGGAAAAAAGGCCTAGTAAAAGTAAAGGGACAAATAGATTTTAATTGACATCCATCATGGCTGAATTGTAAGTGACGGAAGCATCCATTGAGTCTGTTCCCCATAATATCTGTTCCCCAGACGAGTCTGGGTGGCTGGGAAACCTTAAGCAGTTCACCCAGCTGGTAATGGGGGAACAGATCTGATTCTCCACATTAACACCACTAAATGATTCATTTAAGCATGAAACATAATGGAACAACAACTTTTTTTGCAAAATTCAGCTGGCAGATAGAGTCCCCCCTCATTTTTAGTTGGCTGGTGAATTAAAAAAAATTGAGATTGCTGGTGAGTGGGGAACAGAGATGGCCTTCCGAGCTACATTACCAAATGCTTAATGTATGCATGAAACATGTAAAAAAATATATGTTGGTGTGCTACATAAAGCCATAAAAAATTATCCTAATAGGGTGCTTCTTCCTGATTATGGCACGGACAGAAATAAAAACTTTAGGGATTTTGGTGGCATCATGATGGTTGACAATGTTTTGGTGCTAATTAAGTACATGTAGTCCAGTTTCTATAAAACTACGTATATACATGATTGTAATAACGTACCCCTATCTGATGTTGGTCACTGCTCATAGTTACGTGCATGTATTTCTGATCAGAAATATTTCTGGTGTTCACTTGCTCTGTTCGCCATTTCCCGGGTGTATTTGGATAGGGGTGGGATCCGAGGCCTCGAAAACCCGGATACTTTTAACTACTTTTTCCTGCCTAAAACTGCAAATTTGTTTATTAAAATTGACAAACTCTGTTTGCTGACAAAAAGGATTATTAAGTCAAACACCGAATACGCTCTGTAAATGTGACAAAAAACGGATCCATTCTGGTAATTCATCAAAACCGTATTGACTCTGCTAATTTGATAGAAACCCAAGATTCACTAGTACTCTGCTAATTTGATAAAAAAACCCGGATCTACTGAGGACACACTTAGTGGACTCTGTTAGTATACTAGATAATTGAAATAAATATCTTATAATTCAAAAATATTGACTGAAAAACTTAATTTTACTTTAAATTTAAAGAATAAAAAATTGGCTTCTCTAGCTTATTTATTTTCGAATTTAAATGACAAAAAATTGGCCCAATGAGCTAGCTAGCTATTATAGAAAATTAACGCAGAGACATATAAGATATCTAACAAATATCAAACCATACGTTAGTGTATTCTTAAGAACTGTAACAGAGCCTGGAACACAGTTTATTGTAGAAACTGTGTATTATATGTTATGCTTAACACACACAGGGAGCTCAGTTTATTGCAGATATTGTGTATAGTATTAACTATAATTATATAATCAATTTGCCGTTTATAAAATCCAATTAATGAGACTTCGGTAGTATTTTTTAGTGAAGGTATAATAAATGTTCGTGGCTGTGTGAATGGTCCTTTAGTCGTACGAATGCATGCGGAGTTTATCTCACAACGCAGTCATTGTTTACATAAAAAATTGTTACAGGTCCAGGCAAGTGTTATGGTGCAGCAGCCTGTGACATTGCTGCCATGTTCGCAACTCCTTCTTTCCTGACTTTGCTTGGATTTACAAAAGCAGGAATATCAGCCGGCTCCCCAGCAGCTTAATTGGGTCTAAAGTCTATATGGTGGAACTGTACCCTTGTGGTTTAGCGCTTCGCAATCGGCTGATACCAAGGTAACAACAATTAAAATGGAAACTTTCATGTCGTATGTTGGTTTGGGTGAAATAATTGAAAGATTATTCTCCTGCACTACAAAGTCTGGTGTTGACAAGGAAGATGCAGTAAAACTTCAGTAAAAAAATAAACTTTGATGAAAAGTTCCCAAAATGACTACACATTTTTCATCCTGCCCCAGTCTGAATAAATCCAAACGTTAGCATTCCCCATACCCTCTCAACTTCAATTTAATAAGAGTGAAATAAATACGCCATTAAACTTTTGACCCAATGAATTTTTGCCCAAACGAGATAGGCCTTGCTCTCTGTGTGAATGATCTATTTTACTAGCTACCCGCGTAGTCCACTGTTATACCTATTATTGCAAGCTGCAATTTGATTGGTGTCAACACTTTCGCGGGCATTTTACACATATATACATACACACAGAGAGCAAGCTAGGCCTATATCTCGGTTGGGCAAAAATTGGGTCAAAAGTTTAATGGCGTATTTATTTCACTCTTATTAAATTGAAGGAATATAACAAAAATTGACCATGTTTAAGCCCAGACGTTAATTGAGAAGGAAGAAAAAAACTAACGGATGGATTTATTCAGACTGTCAGGAAATGCATGTGCATAGTGTAACACCTTAGAAGACAAAGGCACTTCTTGCCGCCAGTTTGTCCGCTGTATGACAAATTATTTTATTCCGAACTAGTTTACAAAACAATCCAGTTTGGCAAACTTTCCTACATTGATGCCTTCTGATGTTAGACAAAATTTATTTAAGGATATTGCAGGATATGTCTGCAAAGCCCTGTTTACTTTAAAGTAGTAATTGTTAGAAGTATAATTCCTGATTTAATCATTTTTATAACTGCAATTACAATATAGTAATGCATTCACTGTATGTAGTCAAATCCAGAGTCAGATGCACTAAAAAAGTTATTGCAAGTAAAACATTATTGCATGAATGTGAATATTGGATGTTCGTGTTTTCTTTAAAATAATAATTCTGTCTGCTCTTTATTGTTCGTTACCACTTGGTGTCGCTTTGATGCTGAAATAATCATTTCCGGTCCGGTGGGCGATATAAACAACCGGCATTTCCTTAGATATACCCTGCTACCAGATTGGGGAAAATTAATGAATGTTGCTAATTTTGTTCGCGTTTTGCGTACAGCAAGATTGGGAAGTGTTCCAAAAATGGCTCATACCTGTGTCCAAAGTAATAGGGTAGGTTTAGTGGAAAGTACAAAGTGTTACAAAGTAAGTACAAATTACAATGCATGCTTTAAAAAAGATAGTCCAGTCCTTCAAGTCTTCAAGTAGTTTACTACTAGAGGTTCTGTCGAACCTATCACAGTAGGTCGAGTGTGACTACACCCGGT
>JAOXYB010055112.1:0-11240 GCA_028565635.1 Phoronis ovalis
CTACCGAAAGCCAAAATTTTGGATTGGGTTCCGCGGCACATCCCCGTAGTCAAAAAACCTTGAGTACCCCCCCCGGGGAGGGTTATCAGCTAAAATCCACTGTACCAGGTACTACAGTCAATTGGCTCACTGCGTGATTTATTTATCTCAAGATTTATCCTGGCGTCCCCGGCGCTTCCATGATGGAAAGGAGTTGTGCAATTACTATAATTCATCCAGGGGCTGCAGTAAATCCCCATGCTATTACGATCAAGTCTGTATTGCTTGCACATCTCCGAAGCACACACTCTGCTATTACTGGTTTCCAGGAACTGGCTTATGTCAGAGTAATTCTAAAGTGCCTCCACCAAAATTCGCTTCTGACTATACCTACTGTGGACGCACTTAATTACTGTCTCGACGCTAATTAATGTAAATAGTTTGCGAAATGAATTATTATCGTAACCTGACCAAAGCTGTATTTCCAATTTAATAATTGGTTTGCACAATGGATTCTACATTGGAATTATGAAAGACGTAATCACACAGCCTGGAATGTACTGAAAAATCTACGAACATCTGCATAATGCATATCGATATGGTCCGTGAAACTGTTGTAAAGTTGAGAATACAGATTATTTTTTTCACCGTAAAATACTTCGTTATCGTAACAAAGTACTGCTGATGTTGATTTAAAATTTATCAGTCAGTTGGTTTGTATATTATATATAGTCACACATTTATAATTTTACACCTTTTTTCACCACTAGGGTTCGTTTGCACCAGACCTTTAACAATATAAAAGTCATATAGTTAAGCACATCCGGTTTACCTATAACTAACCAGGTTAAGCTACAGTTGCATGATAATTATTCGCCATGTGAATATTGCATACTTATCGATATCAACATGGCCCCCTCCGAGCTCGTACAAGTGTTTTGTTTGTTACTTTCTTTACCTGGTAAAGTATTGGTATTTTTACAATGCAATAAACCTTTATTTTTGTACACTGTGAGATACTATAAGATGATTTTCTGTTTTATTACTGACTACACTTGCGAGTTTGCACGTACACCCAAGTAGCCAGTTTGTGCCTACACAACTAAAAATTTATTCAAATGGGAATCATAATTTTCAATAAATATATATATTACACATTTGTTTCTAGTAAATACAAAATAAGTACAGTTTAATATTTAAAAACAAACTTCAAGATTTTTTTATAGATTAAAAAACACGATAATACACGTGTATCAGACAGTTTAGATCCGCGTTGACGTATGTATAAAAAGCGGTAACCATGGCTACCAATATGTAAACACAAGAATATTTCGCGTAATATAATTATATATGGGAACTGATATTTTTTACATGTTTTGATGCGTTACTTGAAATTTGTCCCAAAATGCAATCGACTTGTTTATTCATTATTAATTGTTTTTTATCTGAATAAAAAAGGCAGAGTTTTCTATTTCATTTAAGGTGTTTGTGGGGTTGCTTCTTAAAGGAAAAACTTATATTTTTAGAACAAAATCGTGCTGGTCTTCATGTACATAATATGGGTATATTTAATATACATTTTAATATACAGCAAACACTCTACAGGAATCCTTGTTCGTTGCACAGTTCACAATTCCTCTTACTAAAGTGATAAAATTTGAAACAAATCAATGCCTTGTTGTAATGGTGAAGGTTATGATAATCTATGCTAAATATTACAATGCACACGGATCGATTTGAATAAATCATCAGTATCGTCACATTTCATGAGCAAGCGGATACTAACATATGATCCATTACTAATGTTGCATTATAAACAAAATCAGTGGAGAGGTAAAACACGCAATAAATAGTTGAATTATTTATATTTTGGAATAGTGACTCAGAAACACTATGCATCAATGATACTTGTATGTATTTCTTATTATGATTCCTACGAGAAACGATGGATAGAGACGTATAAGATCAAAGTATCCACGCAAAATCAAATCTTAATTCAGTATAATTTGAAGTGCCATGAGTGTTCATTTTTTGCAGAAGAGAATTTATCAAATTGCATTACAATTCTTTTACACAGCCGTACATGTAAAAGGAAGAAATGACATAAATAACTAAATGTAATATAGTTGCAAGCTATCATGAGTTCTGAACTTGTCAAAACTTGTCAAAGTACTAATAAAATGATTATTGCAATTTTTCTTAGGTGCATACGAAAAAGTTTAAAAAAATAGAAATAAGCATTACAATTGTCCACAGTTGCCTTTGTTCGTAGACTAATTTTCCTCTAAAGAATAAAAGAAAACAAAAGTTTTAAACGGTAATTCCTTTAGAATAAAGCAAACATATTAAAAACACGAAAATCCAGTTTTATTCCGGAAAATTATCTTCGCTGAACAATTTCATTATTTCAGTACAGGTTAAAAATGTTGTTATGAAGCATAATTTCTTCAATTTATTTGTTTACGTACGACTTACTTGATTCCGGACTTGATTAGTACAGTGTTGTGATTCATTTCTTATACATAGCTACTATGCAATGTACTACTAATTTGCACCTCAGGTGGACCGACAGATGCATGTACAATATGCCACTGTTATCATAAAGATAACACTTACATTCTAATAACAATCATCTTATCAACATCGTAATGCGTTATGAAATCAAGGTTGCTCTTGTCAAAGAGGTAGGCGAGGTATCTTGAGATAACAGGGAGGTTTTAATCTTGACACTATGTCTAAACCAACGGAACGTCTTTAAGCTACTTACAGATCAAGCAGCATTTTGTAAAATTCTTTATAGAGCTTGTAGAAAACAAAGGTACGTACATGCCCAAGGTACATCATGGGGACATATGATATTTATCAACATACTGACAAGGGAACCCCGAGAGAGGAACTGTCGAGCGAATGTCACAACTTTTCCGAAGTAATGAAAACAGTGACAACTCTATAGGGAATAATACATCCCATTTGTTAATTGTCAAATATGTTCCGGCGGAAATGTGCACGCATTTAGTTTGGGTATATACAATGCGTGATTTTTTAAAGATGCAAATAGTAATGATAATAACATATATATATATATAATTTTAACAAAAGTAATGAATACCTAGCAATGATAATGGGGTAACTTGCAACACAGGTCGAAATTAAATTATACAATTCTACTTGTTTTGAATAGTTTATTTGTAATGTCTCGCTGTTCCATTTATTTCCTGAGAAAATATTAATAGTTGCATGTGCAGTTGTGCGTGACTGCTGCTGTGTTTTTTATTGTTTTCTATCGATTTCTATTGATCACTGCCAGGTAACTATGATCTTAATCTCATTAAATTTTAACTTTTTCTTTTAAGTTTAATCAACCTTGTGTTCTATTACATGCATCGACAAATTTCAAAATGTACACGTCACATGAATAATACTATATTCTAACATTATGTACATTGGGATTAAAACTCTTGAATCACCAACACTAATACTAACAAGTACCTCCAGTTTCTTTTCATACCGGATAAGACATAATGCCATATCACGTGTATAAAAGGGATAAACTCATTGCCGTCTATGTACACGACATTAATACAGTGTGATACAAGTGTCTGAACAAAACAGAGACATTACAGGTAAACGTATTACTATATTTTCACCCCACTACTAATTAAATCATTATTTCAGCTGTTTGCTTCAGTGCTGTCTATACGTATATGTATCCATAATAAATGTTTTAGTCGGTGGAAAGGTCATACCGAATCCTCCACTGTGAATTAAGAGCTATTCTGTCCTAACAAGATTTTTTAGTGTGGTTTAAACATACTATTATACATAGAAACTTGAAACAGTATGATTTTAAATCATTGTCTCAATAATGCTCTTTCAGTGTTATAAATGTAACAATATCTTTTATTTTACTTGAGTTTAAAAATAACCTTATCTAATTTCTAGAATAATTTGAATTATGGAATAAACATATGGTCAAGAAAAATTAGCGAAGTAGTTCTGGCTTTTGGCAAAATAGTATAATAATAAAACACTGAGCGTATGAATATATTTTAGAATATGCAATAATTTGTATCAAAATATCTGATAGTTTTTACTAAATATTACCATACAATTACCTAACCCTATTGTTGAAAGGGAGTGGGTTAAGGCTTGGTACACATGTCAGCTAGTTCTGTACGGCTTCACATTGTTAAGTTTATACCGAATTGCATGCAGTATCATAAAGATCTTATTAAAATACTCTGAATGTGATTTAGAAATGATGTCCTTATTATAAGTTGCGACTTTCCCCCGATGCCCCAAACCTAAACGCAGTATATTATTCAGCAATCTGATAAATGAATTGACGATTCTATATGAATGGTGTCACCATACGTGGTATTTATGTTTTACATAACTATCATTATGTATAATGGACTGTCTGCATAGCGACATATTATGCCTGGATACAGCTTATATGTAGTCGTTTGTTAGCGTATCCATGAACTACAGCATGAAAAGATATGAGGAAATTTACTGAATGAACCCCCATATTTCACTGCTTATCATACGCTAGAAAGTTACAGGTGTGCTATATTATAACATTTATCTTTAAGTTAACCTTGTCCTGGGAAATGTAAATTACGATGTAGATAAATGATTTGCAAGTGATGAAGTTATAATATGTGCAAAATAACTACAGTAACAGTTTCAACAGTAAAACGTGCATTTGCATTTCCTGGCATTTGTAGACCATTTTCCTGCTATTTACTCCTTTACACATGATGAAATAGTTCTCTTAGCTTCTTTGTAATTTTATTGTGTAGTGATGGGTACGGGATGATTAGTCGCAAGTCACATGTATTTTTCATCAAGGATCAGTTATAAAATGTTAATGCATCTTTTATTGAATAATAAAACACAAACATAATAGGTTATAAAACATTGACATTTGCAGCTATTAAATAATTAAAGTGGGAATAATACTGAATAAAAAGAAAATAAATGTACTTGTGTTGTTAAACAAATGGCAGTTCTTCGATCTTATTATAAGCAAAAATGCAATGACTGCGATCTTTAATTCTTACTTTATAAATGTTATTGTACCAACCAACTCTGTTTAACATTCTTGTATCTTCTAGTTTATACTCAACACTGCTTTTTTATTATGTTATACTGTAACTTTGTAATAACGTTGTATTCTTGTGTCAAATAAAAAAAACGAAAAAAAAAACTTTCCTTTATCAACCAGTTATATTTATATATCCTGTTTCTACGATTATTCCCTTATTACTTTAGACATTTTGTTAAGTTTTGCTTAAAATCGAATTTTCCCTCTTAAGTATGATTGCTAATAACATATCCCTAGTGACAGCATCAGTTTTAATTTCATTTAATTGTGCTTAAGTGTTTTATTTTTCTAGAGGTACGTCTTGGTGTAAATGTAGAATCAATCGATATATCTTATTATTATAGTGTTAATCATGTTCATTCAGGCAACTTGTGGGCTAAGTAAAAATTAAGATTTTATAAGCCTCTTCGCCGTGCTGCTTTGAGACAAGTTATTTCATATAACAATTTGATGAGGAAATCAATTTGTTTTTAATTAGCAGTTCATGATTTATGAATATTACTGCATCTAAACAGGTGTACGCAGTGCATTTTTACTGCTACGAATAACGTGGAGTATGAGAGACTAAGGGACGAATGTTTATTTTGCTGGTTATATGTAGCGTAGGTAGACTTCAAGCAGGTAATCACGCTATATTTTCTATAACTTTCTTAAAACGTTCCTTTGTTTTTTTTAGCCTTATAGTGTGCACAACGAAAAATACGTTGGTAGCTGGGCATGAAATCACATTGATAAGTAGCGTATAGCCACCTTCTAAATTGTATTTGATTTTAATTATTACTAAATACGGTCTAGTTATATACTACTAACTTTGCTAACCAGGGATGTTTAACTCAATCTTAATTCGCTTCTTGTGGTATGATCAATTGCGTGACTTTTGAAAAAGAAATATTATCTAACAAATATTGAACTACTCAGAGAATTTAGTAATTATCCAAAGCTAAAATGCTGTATACGATAAACATGTACAGTTTTGTATAACTGGCTTAGGAAGGTACAAACTGAACAATAAAAGTAAAACCATACATTCCTAACCCGTGAAAAAGAAGAATAAAGGTTAAGTAATTGGACATTAAATATTATTCTTAATTCTCTGCATTCCGGATCGGAATTTAATATATTTTTAGCCTACAGGCATGCCTCTTTAATATTAATTTATTCTATGGTGTGCCCCATCAGTTCCTTACGTGATGGATTTGTTTATGTATGTTCTAATACAAATTCCGAGTACTTCATAGTTATTTTAAATTCTGTCCACAAATATATTTGAGACCTTTAACGTAGTTTCTATTTCGCTAAGTTTAAAATATACACATTAACAAAAAGAACAGACTTTCGTTCCTTGTGTACTATCCTTTCAACATTCTAAAGAAGAAGCATATAATTATGACTATACATGATGATATATTATGTCAAACATACATACAAGATACAAAGGCTCTGCCTGTTGTATGATTTTAAAGGTGCTGAGTGGGGATTTTCATGTTGTGCAAGTGTAAATACGTGTACTGCCGTTAGCACTGTACAACGAATTACTGCTGCTTGATGCTGCTCAACCGACAGCATTTTTAACCAAAAGTATTTTTTTATCTCATGCATTTTCAATTTCTACTTGACATTTACACCTCCCACAAATTTATGTCAGTTTTTGTTATCATGCATTAAACATGTTTTTACAGTGCAGGTCAATATTCTATTTGCTATTGTGCATGGGCTATGCGGTGCGCTAGACGTATAGCTCTCGCATTCAGGATATAGTCAGCTATTTACTCAAATATGTTTTAACAAATTGTGATTTTCTATATATTGTGGTGTACTTTTGAGTTTTCTTAAATTGACAACAAGGAATTTCTCTTGTTCGCTGTACGCATTTCTTAAACTTTTGCAGAGCATTACTGTGACAATGCATTCTGACGAATCACGATGGTGCGTCATGTGAAAGGCTAAATCTGAAGTCAAGATGGACAGTGAAAAACACTTTAACCGAATCGAATCAATTCGTGTTAAGAACAGACGCGAGGAGAGACGTTTATCACAACGTCTCGAAAGAGCGATCGATGAGGGATTACGTCAAGAACTTAATGCTGTAGAAGTTGAGAAACGTCGACTGAAAGCTGAGTTGGATCACATTAGAAGTGGTGTCCATCATACAAGTGCTTCTCATACTAGGAAAGTGAGACCGTTAAATAATGAACTGTCTATGACTAAATATCAAACAAAAACGAGACGTATATCACATGTCAGCGATGGAAAAAAAGCAAAAGTTTATCCAATACCGGACAGATATGTACAAAAAAGGCGGGACTCGACGCAAAACCCTGCCCCTATTCTGATTAATCAAACTTCAAGTGATGAAGAGTTACCAGGTTTGATAAGAAATGAAAAGTTAAAAACAGCAGACACGTATGAAACCATAGCAGAACGTAGAGAAAGAAAAAGAATGAAAAAAATGTATTCAAAAAACGAAGAAGATTTTAAAAAGGTTCAAGAAAGAATTAAGTATTTCAATGAGAATGTTGGAGCATCAATTAATAAAGTGAATATATCGGAAGCTGAAAATGTTAACGCAAAATTAAGAAAACTAAGTGTCAAAACTACCCCGCCAACTAATGAATTGTTAGAACCAATCAGCAATTCTAATTTAGTTACAGAAAAAAATATAGACGAACAATCACTTGCTAACTTAGATATACAAAACGCAAAGAATAGCATTGCAAAAAGATTGGGGCACTATTCACCAGAGTTGAACACTGAAAGTTCAAAATTTGACTCTTTGACACCTGTAAGACGACTATCGAGGTCTTCGTTAAGCCCTCTAACGGAAAAACAAAAATTGTCACGTGCAACTGAAGATAGCAAGGAAATAACAGATAGCAGCCAGAGCACGAAAGCAATCATTTTACAAGAAACGCCAGACACAAAGAATAAAGCATCTTCCCAAAAAAACATCGGAGCTAATAACGATGTGCTAAATCAAAACAAAAAAGTAACAAATAAGAAGAATAAAAAGTCTAGAAAAACGGAAGAACTTTTAGCAGGAGAATTTGAAACGATTGACGAATTTATGGAGATTTACCACCCCGATGGTTTTAAACGGACAGTGCACACAATGCCAGATTTTGCTGACTGCTGGAACGAAGCAAAGAAAGCGAAGTATGTGAGACGTCCTCAGGACAGGAAACCAGAATGGGAAATAGAGCTTTCTGTACAAGAAATATTCAAATAATAATCTGCTACTGAAACTGTTGGGAAATATGAGGAAAGATACGAGACCGGACAAAGTTGCCATCTTGCGATCAAAAAATATAATGTTTAAAAATCTTTGCTTATGCTAAATTGTCACACACGTGACATTAAATATTTGTATTTATTTACAAAATCTAAACAAAATATAATTGCATGTTTAACAAATCTATATCAATTACTAAATAAAATAAAAATCACCTTGGAAATTCCAAATGTTATTATTGCTATGTATCCTACGAATTTGAAAAATCAGTAGTACACGGTACGTAAAATTGCTTATTATATGTATAATTTGGCCTGTGCGGCTTGTAAACAATGTTGATTGCAAATTATAGATTTCAAAACTAAAGTGCGAAGAAAGTTGAAAACAATATTCAAACACCTATAACATAATATATACAAGTATGTTTGTCCGGAACAAATTGTGTGTTCTACATGCAAAAGCAATATTATGCAATATACAAATGATTTTTGCTGTAATACTTGTTCATGAGCTTAGAAGAGTACCTACAAAAAGTGATTGCGATTCTGGTAGACCAGGTGATGCCGCATTTACCTCTTATCCTCTATGTATGTCTTTATCCCTTCATAAGCTATTCATAATTCAGACGCAACATTAATTATTGTATTGTACGAAAGTAATATATCGTCTCACCTGTTACAAAAGCTGTACTTAAAATGGTTCCATCTCCTATAATCACTTATGTTAAAACCTAGCGTCACCTAGAAGCTGATATATTTGAAATAATTTTAATATTTTTTAGTAGGTTTTCTTTATTATTAGTTTTCCGTAACTGGTCATATCAACAATTTACTGTATACACATGAAGTAATTTTAAACACGCATAAATCCTGTCCACAGTACATATATAGACTTAACATAGACATATGTTGGTAGTAGACTGTTTTTCCCTATACTAGTTCTAGGTATTCATGATCGGACTTTTTTCCCCGAACAGTATTCACCGCACAAACCCCACTTCTCTCCATGGTAACCCGAGTTCCCACAGCACGAACAGGATTCAGATTTAGGATCATACAAGCGGTACTTTTAGACAGTAAGATCATGGACTACCGTATTTTGTTGAACAGGCCCAAATTAATGATTGCACACACCCAAGTACGATTGACGAATTCGTGGATGGTTCTAAAGAGACAGTGCATACAATGCCATGCAGATTTTGCTGACCAATTAATGGCACGAAACAAATAAATCAAAGTATGTCAGACATCCTCAAAACAGCATACCAGAATGGGAAACAAAAAGCTTTTAATTTTTATTTATTGAGAAATATTCAAATGATAATCTGCTGATCGCTGCTTGGAAAGGCCAGGAAAGGTACACGACCGGAAATAGTTGCCATCTGGCGGACAAAAATATAATGTTTAAAATTCTTTTCTTATGATTAATTGTCATACACGTGACATCAAAGATATTTTTATTTATGGACGAAATCTGCAACAAAAAGCATGTTTAATTATAAATAATTTCAACTGTCCAAGTAGCAATAATATTACTTATAGCTAGTCCAGTGCTAATCAGAAGCAATATTGAGGGCAAATTCTACATTTCAAACAAAAGTGCGAAGAAATTTGAAAAAAAACCTATTCAAACTGCTATTATATAGCATACACGGCAATTTGACACGGGTCTGTTTGTCCGGAACAAATTAAATTATATTATGTAAAATTAAGTACATTGTTTTATTATTAAACTCCACTGGTTTTTAATATAATGCTTGTTCACAAGGTTAGAAGTGTACCTATTAAGCATTAGATAGCCAACTGTAGCCGTGGTAACAACTGCATAGCTGAATATAGTACGCCGAGCGTATTAATCAGCATTTTTTGCCTCTTTTCCTTTTCTTTTGGCCCCTGGGCAGCATGGGAACATCTCTACTTGGAAATGGATATAATTTCGCACAAAGTTAGAGAAATCACAATTTGAACATGTCATTTTTTATCAAAAATTAAGGGGATTATATCCAGCCTAGAGGGTCACCCAGTTTTATGTGTATTTCTCACTAATCTCACCCAGTGGTCTGTTGTCACAGTTCACACAAATTAAAGGTTAATTGGTTAAGACTGCACGAAACATCGATGGTAGGCATGAGACATAATTATCTTTATTTGTGACTGAACAAAATTATCCGGGAAGATTTAGTCTAGCTATTTACTAGAAGACAATACGTTACTATGTACTAGAAGACAATACGTTACTATTGAGGTGGATGGGGGAATCAATTGTATCCTTATGCCAACTTCAGGCGGATTCGGTAGACCTGATGAAAGTGCAAATATACACGCATACTGCTTTCTGGTGGATACGATTAATTAATGGTCAGCGATCACTTTTCACTATAATGTCATTAATTGACACTTACTACTATAACAAAATGCGCTGGTATTAACATACTTAGTAAAATAAGGTGCTGTATGAACCATTGGGTACCCGTAGACGAGACAGGCCGTACCTGAACGTATAGTCGGTTATACGTACGCACGAATGACACTTCGTTTCCGCATCACATAATTATGTAGACGATTTGGTAATTAATACATCCATTTACGTCATCGTTATTGACGTCCTTACATTTAATACATCACATATTATATTATACATTGATTAAAATCCATGAACGGGTGAAAAGTATGATATTTATTGATCTTATTGACTGAATCTATTGGCCCTATTACACTACGACCACGAATCGCCACGAATCGATGAAATGAGGATTCGTGAGAATTCGTGGAATTTTGGGGTCCAGTTTGTGATGCTTTACGATTAAGTTACAAACCAGGTACGATAATGTTACGATTATTCGTAACATTCGGTTGGGACAGCACGAATATGCCAAGAAACCACTACGATTTACAAGAATTTGTTACGAATGCTGCACGAACG
>JAOXYB010055156.1:0-11236 GCA_028565635.1 Phoronis ovalis
TTTTGTTTGAAGAAATATTTGTTTTTTAAAGTTAAATGTACCAAAATTTGATAGGATTATTTGAGCTAGGGTAACAACATGAATTTTGTCATTAGTGATTGTGTAATTTTCCGAAAGTAGCGGAATACCAAAACATTTTTGGTGGTTATGCCTGAACGAAAAATTAATTGCAGGTAGATGCGTATTAGTCTCAAGTTTGTAACACGTATATTTTTCACGCAACGTTCAGAAATTTTTTATTATGATTTATGTTGCTATGGAAGTGTCCTTGCACCAGCTATATACTCTCTGTTGTCCAATATAGTATACTCGCACCGTATTTAATTCTTGATCAGAATTATTGTTGTTGATATTATATTTTTTATGTTTCAATTTCAATGCCAAACATATCATATTGCCATTTTTAAGAAGCTACTTTTACAGTCACATTGTTACTACTGTAACATTTATGTTACACATACTTTACATGTACACGTGTGGTCTGCAAAACTAGTACTTGTGATATATACTGTATATATTTTTGCATTGATTTATCTGTGATATTATTGTTTTTAGTTGTTTAATGTATAGATCAATGTAATTTACAGTACATGTTCGGTTTGCTTTATTTTTTTGCATTTGTACTTGACCTGTAAAAAATTACTGTTAAATCATAGAGTGAAAAGTGCATATTAGCAGCGCCAAAGAACAGGTTTACAAGATGATGCAAGATGATACACGAGATCATATAATATAATGTAGAGCCACTTAGCTGTTATTTTAGTATTAGTATACAGCTGTGATATACAGAAATACATTTAAAAAATGGACAATAGGTTTCTCTTAGTATCTTAGTTTTGGGATTACAAAATTAGTTTTGTGATTACCTCAATTCTTTACTCTTTTTCACTTGGGATGTCAGTTTACAATGACTGCAGATCTGTTTTAAGTGTATAAGAGTTTTTTTTTACCTAGTATACGTCTATAATTCATTACCAAAGCACATCATCCAAACATCTATACTCTCTTTTCGACTTAGGCCAAGGCAGGCATATGGTTCATATTCAGGGATCCCATCTTCAATCATCCTTAGCTGATTTTTAGGATTCAAACGAAGAATTGTAACAATTTTCACTCAGGATATGTGATTTACAAATCAAAGTAAAGTTTTACAAAAAAAAGAGCAAAACATGCTTCCATATAGCAGGAAAGGATCAGGGTGGATAATCTGTCCGACCTAATAACAATGACATTTGTCGCCAGGCCGATTTTAACACGTAAAAATCAACCGAAAAATATATTTTGGCCAAAGTTACCATGTTAAAAAAATTGAATATGCACATTATCGAGTACGTCTAGGTACCTAGAGATGTGTTTTGAGTTTTCTAATTTCATATTTACAAAAACAATATGAAACATGGTTTTAGGATTCAAATTATATCCCGTTTAAATATTTCTATAGGCCCGTCTATAGGCAGGATTATATACTCGGGTTCAGTTTAGATGAAATGTTTTCGTATAATTTTCCCGTCTAAATATACTCACACGTTAGAAATATCTATTTTTTATTTCGATCAGCAACAATTCATATTTGATATACTGGCACTTTGCAATAGAGAAGCAGTCATTTAGACTAACGCAATTTTGCACTCTTCTTTTAAGTATATACTTATCATGTATTTTTATTTAACTATACATTGAATTGTTAACATTCCTTATGCAACAAATATCAAAACGAAACTTTATCTTATCCAGTAAAGCATATTTTAAAAAAAATGGTGTGTTTTATGTAAATGTACTGTTATGTAATAAAATCCTGAATAATGTGTAAGGTTGTGTAGCCAGCTGTCCAATACCAGCGTGATTTTTGTCCTCGGGAAGTCACGAAAGGTGGAGTTATCCATGTTGAGAGTCGTTGATGGGAACTGTACACAAGAGTTAGATGAATTAATAGCGGACAGGGTAACCATTACAAGATACCACCTTTAGTTCTCTCGCTATTTCTCTACGAACTACCAGATGAGTAAGAGAGCAATTCTAATCCCTACACTGATTCATCTCCTATCCGTTATAAGGTGAAAATGAAAGAGTTTGACAATAAAAAAAAATATTACCAAATTCACACCAGTTTCTGGGACTAGGTAATGCTGCATCAAGTTTTCTAGTTCTAGTTTTTATAAGTTTTCGATTTTCATCACCAAATTTAAAATCTATTGGATTTTGAGATAAACCCTCGGGCTAAACCCCCTAAACCTATTCGGTAAATGTGCTATCTGTGGGGAAACCTTGGTCCGGAAGTAAAAATAGTGCATGCATACTAATCGATAAACCAGCCAATGAACAAAGCGGTGTGTAAACAAAGCCAAAAAAATAAGGTTATATCCGGGGTTTACTCCAAGAACACTAAAGTGGATATTAAAGCCTATCAGACGGTACTGTACCTACCCAGACCATGTATGCACCCTGCGAACTTTGTTTAAAGACGCCTTTAAATTCAAAACCGGGGGTACTCAATATAAAGTTATTTCTTGGTGGGGGCAGCGAGGATTTTGGATTTGGATTGTATACTTTTTTCTTTTTTTTTTGGATTGCTGTCCACTGCTTACAGCGAATGATTTGGATTACTACCAGGTTTGTACCCATAAATAAATTTTGGAATTTGTTTTGAATCAATCAGTTTACGTATTGCTACTCAAATATTGTTACATTTTGGATTACTATCCTTATATTTCAAAAAGATTGGATTGGGTTTAACTTTTTTTTTACTACCACAAGCTAAAATTTTGGATTGGGTTGGGAGGCCGGCATCCCACATTCAAAAAAACATCAGTGCCCCCCTCCCCGGCTTCCGGGTTTTCTGCCAGTGATGTAAGCATGAGTTTTATTCAAATTTAAAAGTTTTTTCCTGGTTTTTACCCGGTTTTTGTCAATATTGTGAGGTGGTTATAAATGACTTGGAAAAAATTGGGTGTAGAATAAAACTGTAACAGTCACCAAAGAATCATTTCCTGTATCATCTGTGCGCATCTGTAATCACCATGTATTAAATTGTACATGTATCTAAACATGTTTTTCACATATTCTTGATTAAATATATTCATGGCCTATACATTCTTTTTTATCTTTGATGATACAGAGACACAATCTAGTGGTGGAAAGCAGAATTTTTGAGAGGTGTTCCTCTGGAGTACAGTTTGCAATAAAATTGATAAGAAATTGTAAAAAAATAGTTATGGTTCATATTTTACATAGAAGTTAAATTGAAAATATCTTCAAATCCAAGTTCCCATGATTAAAATAAAATAAAATTATGCAGTGGTGTAGTATTATTTATTTTGCTAAAAAGGACACATTTAGAGCAGTGTGTGCCGTAAAAGCGATGCTCGATTATAAAAAAGGTGTTACAGTTCCACACAATGTGATAAAGTTACAAGAAAGTAAGATGAAGTATATGCAATTGACCCTTTTCTAAAGAAATAAGAAACTTCTGAAAAATGACTCGGAGTTATTGATGTGCTAGAATTTCTGCTTTGTAATTAAGCTGCATTGATTAACCTTATATCATTCTTGAAAACTGTCAAGTAACATTATTCAAAATCTTCGATTCCTTATGTTTGGATATAATGCTATAAATTATCTCTTTATTTCAGCCTCTAAATTATGTTTTCCTGTGCCGAAATTAATAATGATCTCCCCTGCATTAGGAAAACAATTTTGAGGTAGAGATATAATTAACGGAGCATCATGCAAAAAATAAAGAAAATCGGTGGATCAAGATACCTGGGAATTTTTTTCCAATATAGCACCTGATTATAATAAATAATTGCTCTTCAAATACATCCTGTAAAAGTTTAAGACTGATTTAGCTGTGATGCTGGTGCAAGGAAAAAGGAACATTGAAGGAATGCAAAGTTATCCGATGTAAAATCATTTATATAATGATTTCGAGCTTCTTTGGGCAAAGTTTGCAGTAGCACAAAATTTAAGAAGATTTGCTTTCCTCTTTTAGGAGTTATCGCAGTAAAGTAGTGATGAACAGTGCACCTATAAACGTATACTGGGCCAGCCCTTAAAATCATGACTTTATAGGCCTACCCCGGAAGCGTACTATATTATTAGGTCAAAGGTCGGATATTTCCCGGCGTTACGGCTAGAATGTTTACTACGTAGTTACAAGAAAATATGCTTGGAGAGGTCATGTAATCACCTGGTTAGTAATACACCTATATGTGGGTTCTGTATATATCTATAGCAAGAGCAAAGAAGAAAGCAAACACTTTGAGACTCGTAGCTCTTTCGGAGCAGCTAGCCGGGGCTAATAGAGAGTTTATCGGATATATAATTTAGGAGGTACATAATTTGTAATAAAGTACCCCGTCATTTATAGTGATGGGCAGTGCGCCTATTAACGTATACTTGATCTACCCTCGAGATGCTGATCATGAAAGCTGTTTAGAAAAGGTTTACAACATATTAAATAGTGACGAGTGCTATAAATGTTCATATCTTGGTAAAGAGCCTGGTAAACATGACATTGACTATGCTATCAGAGCTGCTGAGTGTCGTAAAATAATTGTTCTTGTACCGAATGGAAAAGATATCATAAAGGAAGAAAGAATGTATTGGTGGCAGGTATGTCAAGCTAAGTGGAAAGACGTTCATTCCTGCAATTTTGAGAATGCATTGATATATGTAACTTGCCATGGAGAAGTACAAGACGACAGTTTAGTGGGACTTCTGGAAGGTCAAGAAATACTCAACATTGATGATCCAGAGATTGAAAACAAATTGAAAGTTATGCTACACTGCAAAATTCGAGGTAAATTTATTGTTATTTAATTTATTATAATACTATACTAAAAATATTAGAAATGTTACGTTTATTGGTTAAGCCGGGTTGCATGCGTATATTATATGATTACCATTGTATTTATGACTGAATAGAAATTCCCGCTAAGAATTAATAAACAATATGTTACTATTGAGGTGGATGGGAAAATCAATTTTATTCTTATGCCATATACTGATTATGGTTAATAAACATATTATAATTTGGTAACGTACTTATTTCGAAAAATCGTCTAGCTATAACCACTATTTGACAATCTGCCTTTCAGTTAGAATTGCACCTTGTACAGCTGATCAGCATGTGCAAATTAATCTTACTATTTCTTACCTACTGCAGGTAAAAAAATGTTAGTAAATGTACCAAAGCTCCCAAAGTATTACGTCATCAGAGAAGACAACGAGAACGAAATAACAGATTTGCTTAGAAAACATTCCATTGTTGGAATATTAGGTATGGGCGGAATTGGAAAGACGACATTAGCAACAGCCACCGTAAAGAATTGGGAAACTGAGATGAAGGTATACTGGGTAAATTTCAGCACAAATCCAACAACTTCTAATAATACACAATACACACAGGACTCTGCTCTTAGTGCTTTAAATCAAATGTACAAGAATCTGTTACTTTGTGGTACCAAAGTGTTTTCTAATGTAGGTGAAGGAAGGCAATGGTTAGAAAAATATAGTAAGGATAGGAAACTCCTTCTCGTGTTAGACAATGTAAGTAGTGAATACGATGCAGATGCATTCAATGTGCTGGGTAGAGAGTGTAAAATGCTAATAACGACCAGAAATGAACACGTTATTTCGAAATTACAAGGGAAGAGTCATCATGTTGGCCCTTTAAAAGCTTGTAAAGCTTTTGAGCTCTTCGTTAAAAGAGCAAAGTTTGAGGAAACTAACATAGTTGAAGTAAATGAATTTGTAGAAAAAATTCTTAAAAACCTTCAAGGGTTGCCTTTAGCAATAACATTGGTTGCCTCTGCATTGTATAGCTCCACGAGTTCTATTTTATTGGTTAAAAACTTGCGTAAGACAATAGATCGCTTAGATGTTATCCTTTCTAAAGCAAGTCTGATACCGTCAGAGTATGATAAAATTGCCCTTAAAGCTTCATTTGATATAAGTTTTAAGGCTCTGGAAGGATCACCAGGATACTTAAATATGGGTTTATCATTAATTCAGGAGATTTTAATAGATTGTGCAATTTTTTGTGAAGGTGCAAAAATGATATCTGCTGTGTTTCACATGTTGAAATGTTATGACTCGGGTAGAGAAATCAAACAGGTCGATATTAAAGATTGTCTAGATATTTTAGTCACAAGTTCTCTTTTGAGTTATATGCTCAAACAGAAGATGCAGAAAACGTAGAAATTCCCTTTATTATTCATGACTTGTTGCTAAAATATGTAAAGGACAAGGCCAGTAGTATATTTGGTGATGCCTGGCTGTCTGAGAGGCACAGAACTCTCTTGCTTTGTTATTGTGATATGTCCTCATGTCAAGCCAGTGTTGCATCTAACAAACCTCCAGATTGTCATGAAATTGGAAATGCATTGGATCGTATTGAAGGTATTGCTAGTGACGTTTCCTACATGAATTTCATGGCTCCAAATAGGAATTATACATGTAGGGAATGGTGGACAATCGAGGATCGGAATGGTTATTTGTTTAAGTATTTAGCATTCCATTTATTAGAGGGTGGCTTACATGAAGAACTGAGTTTTTTGCTGTTGGAATACAAGTGGTATATCGCGAAAATTGAGCAATGCGATATAGTTTCTTTAATAACTGACTTTAAACAACTTAAAAAGAGTACTTGTAGTACATATAAAAAAGAACACGAGCTGCTTTTGCACACGTTTGAAATGTCTGCAGCGGAAATCGCAAAGAATAAATCTTCTTTGCCCCGGCAGCTGGTCGGTCGTTTACTGGGCTATCCAACCTTTGAATCATTGTGTTCTGAAATATGTACTCAAGCTTCATCTAATAGGTCAAGTCATTTCATGTTGCCGATTTCTGCTTGTCTGCATTCTCCTGACTGGTATTTATATAAAGATTTATCACCGCCACATGGTGAACACATAACGGCTTTAGGTGTGTTTAATGATGAAGTCATAACAGGGTCTAGCGTTTTTAAATTGAGAACTTTGAACCCGGAAACACGACAGGAAAATGTGTTTGGTGGTGCTTTGGGATTTAAGAGTAATTATGGTGTTTCTGCATCAGTTAATGAATCATTGATGACGCCCAGTAAACCGATGACGATTGCAGGCCATCTAGGAATGGTTACAGTTGTTTCCATTGATTTTAAACAGCGGTTTATTATTTCTGGATCTACAACAAATGGCTATCCTATGCTGTATTGGGCATTCCCAGACAAGCAACATTACGATGTCAGATGCATAAGACCTATTCTGTTAAACAAACACACAAAGGTAGTCAGAAGTATTAAGGTGTCTAAGGATGGTAATTATATTGTGTCTGGCTCTAGTGACAAAACAATCTGTATATGGAAGGTTAATGAGGACCACACACAACCACCACATTTGGAACATGTTCTGGTTTCTCATACGGAGCCTGTTCTTAGTGTTTGCATTACAAGTGACTGCACGGAAATTGTTTCCGTAGGTGCTGATTCCAGAGTTATTTTATGGGATTTAAAAAGGGGAAAATTACTATCAAAGTATCAGAACCATTCCAAAAAGAGGAGTAACATAATATTTCATTGCGTTGATGTACACACATTTTCTGATGGCGTTTCAATAGCGTTGGTCGGTGGACAAGATAAAAAAATAAAAATTTTCAAAATTGCTCAATCTTTAGAATTTGTGAAGGAACTTGATTCCTGTCATGAACTATTAGAAGACCGTAGTTGCAGACATACAGATGAAATAATGTCTATCAAGATTGTTCCAGAAAAAAATATGTTCGTTTCGGCTTGTAGAGGGGGTACATTATGTGTATGGTCCTTAGCGCATCCAAATAAATTGTGTGGGTCTAACAGCAGTACTAATTATGCTTTAGATTTCAAGATCGTACGATCCATAAAGGCTCATAGTTATGGGATTTGGTGTCTGTCGATTATGTACCAAGACAATGATACATTTATATTGACAAGCGCTGCAGATCATTCGATTAAAATGTGGAGAGGTTTACTAGCTCCCCCAGGACAAGACATGTCAACATGTCAAAGAAACAACCACACTCAAGCAGTTACTGATATTGCTTGTAGCAATGCTGGGGAATTTGCTGTGACCGTTTCACGAGATGGTCACATGGTTTTGCATGACCTCAGACAAAATAAGACACAAGTGTTGATAACTAGACGAGTAACTTCTGACAATATTTTACTTCACTCTGTCTGCGTTTCTAACAACCCTGTGTCGGGCTCATTTTATTTGTTTCTAGGGGATAGCAAAGGATCAATTTACGTATATTCCTGGGATAAAAGAAATGGCAAGCTTACCAAATTGGGAAATGCAGTTAAGGGCCACGGGTTTAGTGTACGATTTCTAGCCGTTTCTCCAGACGATAATTATTTGTTTGCAGGTTCTGTTGATAATATTATTACTGTTTTTAAACTACAGCCAGATGGACTAATACACCAATGTGCGTCGTTATGTAATACTCACTTTTATGGCTGTACATTCCTTTCGTTTGCTGAAAGAAACGAGGAGGTTATACTCATTGCTTCATTCATTGGTGGATATTTGGAATGGAATATTAGTCACATTCATAAAGATCAAAAACAGTTAATACCCATAAAAACTGTCAGAATTGAAAACGATTTCAAATTCCCCGTAATAGCTAGAACCATGAGTAAAGTTTACTATTTTGGAAGTGATCAAAGTGAAAAAATTCGCCAATTACGTTTAAAAATACATCGTGAAGTAATAAATGATTCAAAGTTAGAAGGGGGTGATATTATAACTTGTCTGTGTAGCTCTCAAAATGAAGAATTTATTGTAGTTGGTTCTGAAAGTGGCAAAATTAGACTATTTCCTGCCGACTGTTGTGTAAACGTAACCAATGACCCAATAAAAGATATTCCTTGTGCTCAAGGGAGTGTTATTGACATAAAAATATCGGCTAATATGGATGCAATGTTTGCCTGCTTCAGTAATGGTGACATATATATGTGCAGCAATCCGAGATTTGACGGTGATTCATCGAAACATTGCAGAATTGGAACTCACCGTAACATACGGTACATAGATCTTGTTCGAAGCAGGAAAACTAAGCATATTCTAGTATCTTGTGATGTAGAACATAGTAAACAATCCGTTTTTCGTATATGGAATGTTTGTAAATTGCAAATCTTTGGAAGTAAAAGTATCTGTCATCAGTGTGATGATATTGCCTGTGTTAATGACATTGGTACAGTATTACACAAACAGAAATTCAATTCGGCCATTACTTCGATAGCTTCAAGTTATTTTGTGGGACTGAAACTCGATTGTTTGTTTCTAGGTTTTTCTGATGGTTCTGTGTGTTCGTTTAGGCTAGAATATGACCAAAATCATGTTAGGTTGCACGCAATGTTTAACATTGAGATTAGTAAGAGTGCAGTGAAATATCTGTTACTTACTAAACAGATTTCTAAATTTCCCGGACTTCCAATCCTTATTATTGGCTTGCAAGAAAATAACATTAAAGTTCTAGATGCGAATTCGGGTCGTACTTTGAAAGAAATTCCAACGGGGTCTTCTTTTGATGTACACCATCTAGCCGTTACTGGAAATGGTAAGGAGCTGATGGTCTGCTACGAAACATTTCTGGCTGAACTGATTGATATTAAATCAGGAGAACTATTACACCGTATGAGAACATACAGAACTAACTGGAGATCTTTAGTTTCTGTCTCTGATGGTAAACATATTATTGTTAACTCAACAAGAAGTTCTGGTGCAATTTATTGTATCCCAAATACTGGTGGATCCGAATTAATACATCTTTTACCTAAAGAAAAACAGTTTTTGCTAGTAGGCCATTCGAGACGCTTAACTGCTGCTCATTGGAATAGCGATTCTAAAATGTTGACTGGGTCATATGATAAGTGTTTAAAAGTATGGGACATAAGTGGGAAAGGGGAGCCAAAGTTATTATGTCAATATACCTTTGAACATACAATAACAAAAATATCTAGTACCTCAAATGGGATAATTGTTGTGGGATTAGAGACAGGGCAAGTAAATGTTGTGCAATTGTTTAGATCGAATGTCTTATAATATTGCTGTGTTATAGATTGATCTTTGTAAGATTTGAATATATATAGTTGAAATGTAAGAATTACCGAAAACGAAAGAATTAATTTTTTACGAGCATTGTGTTTTTGCAGGGCTCATGCCAGTGTTGGAATTATTATTACAAAATACATATCATTATAATTGTAGTTGCCATTTCCTAAATGAGATATTTATTTTAAAATTAATATTTATATATGTCATGTAGACGATAAAAAGTGCAAGTCACAAGAAATACATCATTTGTAAGCAGTATTATTTAGTGCCTTTAGGCATTGTATGATCTCGAGTCTGTAAAATAAGATTGCAATTTGAATGGGAATTAAATTCAAAGTAAATAGGATCCGGAATCCTCGATTTGCATTTAAAATTCAAAATTAATTGTGTGTGTAAGCTAAAATGTATAGCTAAAATGTTTGAAACTGTATTCTATTGTGTGGAAATGTTATTTTACAATAAATAATGACATTTTTAAAAGCATTGTGATTTTTTTAAAACTATATATTGTTCACTGTTGTAACAGAATGTGGAATTGTATTGTACATAACTCGATCGTACACGAAGTATATTTTAGAGCTATCTTTGGGATAGTCAAATTTCCAGGGTAGTAGTTACTCTTATCTGGGATAAGAATACTGTCCAGGTGGCATAAGGACACAATGGGTGTAACAGCAATGCAGACTCAACAGTCTTTCAAAGTGTAATCCGGCATTCTTAAATTTTTCCCCTTTTGTGCTGGCTTTTTTTGTTATTGGACGTTGTTTTGTTTACAAAAACAACATCCTATGTCAGAGTGTTCAAGTAAGTAAGTAACAAGTAACAATAAGTCCGGATCAGTTTGTGGGCAGATTGCCCCGTTTTTTGCGTCTCGGGTTAAAGTTGGCTTACTGCCATTCGCCTTGTACGTTACAGTTAGTATCACTGGCACTACCTATTGGGAATACCAAGAACTAACAGAGCCGTTTGTTATGGGGTCAAATCGGTCCCCTCGATCTAATCGGTCCCAACTTCTGATTGGTCTTTCCAATGTGGTGATATAATAGTCAAGTTGTTAAGAATGTCACTTCTATCTTCATGGTAAGTGGTAGTATTGTATGTTAGCTGAATCAAATATGATCAAATAACTTGACTTTATACTCTGGATGCATTACAATGACGTAAAG
>JAOXYB010055167.1:0-25742 GCA_028565635.1 Phoronis ovalis
GGGATCTAAATATGTTCTAAATTATGGATTCATCAAAATATAAACAAAGCTTTTATACCTTTGTTTAGTCGTGGGATGCAGCATTGTCGGTCGTTCGGTCCCAAGCATAACCCAGAATCCCACTTGCCTTTACAAGGATATTTTGTAAACATACATCGCCCGCCTCCAACTTCGCACTGATGGTCTCCTGCAATTGGTTAATCAGCTTTGTTTTTATATTTTGTTACTAGAAAAGTAGGTTTAAATTAAATTACAACAAAAAGTCATTTTTATAAAGTTTAAAAACTTAGGATTATAAATATACTTTTTGCAATAATTATAGCTCGACATTAAATTTTGGTGGTATTAGAGAATTTTAGCTACAGCCTTTTTTCATGAACTTGTTCTTGTACCTTATAAAATGTTAGAATATTTTAAACTTTGTACTTGTTGCTGTATATGACGTAAAATTATAAGAAATCAAGAGATTGAACTGTATCAAAATATTTTGTTTCTCTTAAAACATTTTGATATGCATTTTTTACCAGTAACAGTAAAGTTTTTTAATTCTCTTTATTAGACGTGTAACCGTATTGTTGGGTTTATAAGGCTCTTACCTTGTACCAAGAGCAAAAAACTTCCAAAAAGCACTCCAACTAACATAATCGTAATTGTAAAAACTTTTTTTTTACTGGATAACGGAAAACAGTGTCTTATAGCATATCGGCGTCGGAACAAGTTAACCGCTGTTTTTTGCCGACACTTGATAAATGCGTCTGTGACAAAGCTGTGATACTTTTATCAAGTTGAAATATTAATTTGTATAAATATTCTAAGAAAAACATTGATAAAAACTTTTGAAATGTTCAATTTAAAATTGACCTTGATGACTTCTGAAGTGATAAATTTTAAATGGAATACATTATTTAAATTTCAGTCCAATTATTAAATGCTTTAACTAAGTTAAAGTTACATTTTGGATTAAAATCTTGATAACGATCAGAAATGTTGGTTAGAAACCAAACTGACTACTTGAGGGTAATGTAATTAAAATTTTAATCCTTTTGTGCAAAGATTACAGTTGTTATATTTTTCAAATGAAGTACAGGTTTGTAATTGGTTGCCTTATTACTTTTCTTCGGATTAAAACATTACTTTATACCTAAGTGTTTATCAAAACTTTTTTCAAAATGTGTGATCTGAGTCGTGTCATGTAGTTTGTCTGGGACAATTATAACTAACACTTTAGTCCCAGAATTTGTGTACAGGAATACGTGAGTTTATCTTGCAGGTAACTACTACCTCAACAACTTTATCACCCGGATGTTTATGAAACTAATATTTCACTTCTATAAGATAAAAACTCCGTCAAAGTTCATTTTATATCTATTTTAATTTAGTGCACATAAGAATTTGATTCGAATACATGTATAGAGCTGTTTTTGAAATCGTTCCTTATAACTTCTTCAACTCGACGTGCAGTACACTTCAAACTATTGCACCTAAAACTCTATATGCACATACACAACAAACTGCTAAATAGTCACAACGCAATTTACAGGAGCAAAAAGTATATTCACATACGACAATAAAATAAATAACTGACAACCATGTATTTGCATACATTTGCATCTTATCTTTTCACACATTTCGCAGCACCTTTCCTTTATCACCGTCTTTTCAATAAATTGGTATAACAACTGATAATCTTATATTATATAATGTACTAAATCATTTGCATAACAAGTAATAAACATTATTTTCATACATTGAATAGCTACAGCGGACGGTTTTATAGAACGATATAGATTATATATTTATGACATAGTATACAAGACTATATAATTTAAAATGCCATAATTTTTGGTATTTCATGAATTTTCGAAAGACTAATTTGGCAAGCAAACTCTGAATTGATTTTTTTCAATTCCTATAGCAAATTACTTTTTGCTTCAATGAAACACTCCCTGTCTGCCAAGCAATCTTATCCATACACCATTACAAACATTTCCAGTTTCATAATAATTGTGCATCTCCATAGTAAATTTTGAATGATTTCGGTTCGCATGCTAATTAATCTAATGGAATTGGATAAATTACAGCGATATGCGAAATGTCCATATCACATCTCACGAATATGACCACCTTAACCGTATTGTACAGTTACTCATTGCACACACGCATATGGCAATACCTGGGAACTTTGATTCTAAGAGTTTAAAAACAATACATTCATTTCCCGTTTTCTAGCATATCCACGTGCTCCGGATTAGGAGTTTTCTGTCTTGCAAGTGTCTTTTTACGTGCGCTGAATCTTGGACTTCCCTTTGGTGATACAGTTCCACCATTCTGTAAGCCATTCGTGAGCCTCGTTATTTCTGTCGGTTTGCTTGTCTTCAAGCATAATTCGTGCATTTGCATAAGACTACTTTCTAAAGTAGATGCGAAAAAGTCCGATTTTGTTTCGCCACATAAGTGAAATGATGAGATGCAAAACACGATAAAATCTGGTTTTGGATTATAGGAAGCGCCATAGCCATTTGGTGTCACCGGACCATATCCCATGAAGCTATCCATGGATGTGTTCACCTGTAATGCATTATGATAAGAATTTATTTAATCCAAAAGCAAATCAGAAGTGCCAAACACGATCAAAATTCGATCACGTTCGGCATTGTATGTACTACTTTGATTTTGAGGTGTACGCCTTATATGGTAAAAAGCAAAAAATCCTGCATTCCATGGCATTTTACTAAACTCAGTTTAAAAAAAATATTTTACACTAGATTTCTAGGTTATATTCTGCTACATATACAAAATACTGATTTGTACAAATGTTTATAATGCTGTACGATGTAACAACACTCCTAAGTATATCTCTATTCCTTTTTGCCTACTTTGATTTTGTTATTCAGTTGCTACAAAGACCAGACGTCACAGATGGGTTACGTCATGACATTTATTCATAAAATAGGTTTTACCAACAGAGAGTCTGCTTATTTCGAGCTTGATACTTATTTCATAAGATACGGCGTGTTCAAAAAGTAAGTAAGAATTTGCTTATTATCATTTTTGTAGCATAACCACAGAGCTAAATAGATTACAAAATAAAAGTTAGATGGTGTTATCAAACTATTTCTATAGCTTGCACCAATCGTCTTAGCAGTACTGCGAACCTAACTATTTGCATTAATATCTTAATATCTAAGACCAATCTGGCTTGACTAAATTATAGCTATAACTAGAAAAAAACGTACAGAGTACCAGTGATCTCTTCATTTTTTCAATTTATTACTATCAAATAAAGTATTCTGGAGATTGACAATAAGATCTGCACTAGCCAGAGTCTATTACTGATTTATTAACTGAATTATACCATATCAAAATATGTAACCTCACCTGACTTGTTGAAAGTGTAAACGTGTTAGACATTTTGTACGAGTGATCAGTGAAAACTTTTGGACATTCACGGCCTATTTCGTCTGAAATTGCCTTTAATCCCATTAAATGGCAATCAGTTCCAAACCCCATTATCGTCTAAAAAAAAAAAAAATTAGTTTCGTGAATGACTAGTGATAATCAGTTTTCATTTTATGAATATGGCGGCCATATTGACATGGAAACATATTCAGTAAATTATTACACAATGCGCTGATGCGCAAATTAACACAGGTAAAATAATTTTGTAAGTTAACTAACTAGTTTATAATCAATCACAATTATGTCCGCCATTACAAAAAAAACTGGGTTTTTTTTTAAAAAGCTTTAAAACTTTTCCAAAGAATAGTATTCTTACCTCAACCATAACTTCTGTTTGGTGAGCCATAGCTTTTCTCAGAAGCTTGATTTTCTCTTCGTCCTGTGCAGAGACAAATATTTTTTGTCAGATGACAAGGTTTTATAAGCAAATGAAAGTAGATCGATCAAGGTCATTTTGGCAGCAATAGTGCTTCCTATAGTATATCTTTACACCTCGCATTGTCCAAAGCTGGTACAAAGATCAGTTTACGATATGTCGTAAGTGACTTGTCGAATGAACCAATGTTACTTAGTGTATCATTCTTAGGGATATCATCATTATGGAAGTATTGCTTACACCGTTACTCAATATATAAAGTATATAATCAGAACGGCTGGGTTCCTGTAAAAGAATATTTTTGGGGAAAAAAATTCTTTGGCTTTGTAAAATTAATCTGGTAATAACTTTCTTACCGTTGCAGGAACTTCATCAACCATAGCTTTTACCCATGCTAGTGTGGGAACAGAAGCTGCACGAATGTTATCAACTCTGCCTTTACGAAATCTACGTACTGACGCACTTTCATATGTTGATACTAGATATCCATGGACTCTAAAATACAATAACATTATGGTTCATACAATGCTTAAAAGTCACATAGATGGAATATTTTTGAAGTTACTCAAAAACTATATAATTGAAGAGCTTTCGGAAGGACGGGATTTAGTCTAATCAATTAATAGTTTTATTAGTCAGATAGTACTACTATATGTTACAACCATACTACAAGCAGTTCTTTGTTATTGTCGCAGCCCAACTTTGAACATTTCCTAATAATCAGCGTGCCGTGCAGTGTGAATAAATCCATCCCTTAGTACTAGTGTTCCGTGCAGTAAGGTATTGAAAAAGTTTGCACTTTTTGTGATTTTTCGAGTTTAACTTTGAAATAAAAATGAAACAAAATTTCCCTAGGAGAAATTATAATTTCAATTTGTGTGCTTGTAAGTTATTGTGTTCGATGACCTGGAATTTCGAAATCATCCAAATAGTTTTAAATCATGTAATCGCAGAAAGTCTAAGTCTTGGTAGGAGCTTTTTGAAGCCACTGTCAAGGTATCGAAAAAGTTGGTCCTTTTTGTTTTTGCGCGTTGTAAAAGCTTACTGATACTCGTGCGCTTAACACAATATCACGCTTTAACCAGCATATCTATGCTCTACCCTATGCATTTTATATCTAGCATAACATTAGCAATAAATATTGTTTTACACTTCAGGTGTCAACCCATTAAATGCCAACTTTTTCGATACCTTATTGTAGTTACGGAACACTAACGGATGGATTTATTCAGACGTGAAACAATTAGACTTACTTATAATATGTAAGTTGTAACGCTAGTTGAATAAATGAGTCTGGACTCATATTTTGTGATTTCGGAAATTCCTTTCCAAACTTCGTGAATTTGAGAATGCACATATCTAAACTAGATATAGTCCTGTAAATAATAAAAGAAAATGAATTATTGCCAAGCATATTAGACAGCCATCCTATTAATATTGGCACCAATATTTGTTTTTTTTATATTTATGAATACCGTATAATATAAATGCACGTTTTTCGCAATTAAAATGAAGATGCACATATATATAGTGAAAGTATACATTTTTACGAAGATCGCGTCACATAATCTATGCCTAGCTACACGGTAACCTCGATTCTCTAGACAAAATGGTAGTGATGAGCTGGTGAAACTTGCATAAATAAGTCGGTCTTAGTAATACGTACTTGTCCATCTGTTCTTTTGCTGTTTGTATGTCTGTTAGTGTTTCTTCTGAAAGTTTCCAATGTAGTTTTCTCGGAGGAGATAATTCACAAATAGATTGCATTCGTACTAATTTCTTTACTCTCACTTCCTCCCTATAACAATAGTTAAGTGAATACAGCTAGTGTACAATTATTTAGATAAGGTAGGGAACTCAAAACTTATTTTTAAAACAAAAAGCCTACAAAGATTTTCACTTACACACACTTACACACTAACAGAGAAAAATTACAGTCATTAAAAATAAATTGTGAATAATTACGTGACTCTAAGACATGAAACTAGAGGCTTCTTAACTAAATAAGCACAACGATTTTCAATTTTGGATAAAATATTGGCGAATGAATTTGAGAAGTTGATTGAATACTGTGATTGCCTGACTAATCTTGTATGTAATCAAGATAATCAGGGGAAAAGAGAACATAAAACTTAATGAAGTTGTGATGTGTATGAAATTGTAATTGCAGCAATCCTATTTATTATCTGGCTTTATGTTTTCGTAACAGTCGCCGTTGTCTCTATCTAGATAATATCAAAACTAGAAATATTTTAACAAAAGTGAAATTATTAGGGTAATGTATTTTTTATAACTTTTAGTGGACTACTGTGTATATAATGAATAATTTTATACAGTCCAACGCATCTCTTAATGCTATTCAGACGATGGAAAAGAATACATTGATAATATCTTATTGAATAAATCATATTTTCCCCACACGCAAACTTGTAAATTGCAGCGAGAACCAATTTCATACGAATCCCTTTTTCGCCGCAACGCCAAAATTTGATCTAACACAGTGTGTTCACGCTGTGGGCTAAATGTTTACTTTATGAGAAAAGATGTCCGCGTAATTACTGCTGTTAGCGCTATAAGCATGCTATATGTTCGTGTGTGAGAAGTAAGTTAGACCTGTTTGAGAAACTTACATGTATCTCAAGACGTGTTCTATTAATTGGACCACTGCGATGCCTTCTGAAGGGGAATGTTCATAGTTTAATCCACACGCTCCGTCTTCTCCAATTATAAACTACAAAATTAAGAAATAAAGAATTTTTATCATTGTGACAGAAATTTTCATCCATATTCATATATACTACACTGTGATTAGTTCTTGTACTGTGCCGACTCTCAAGAACAACCGAGCATTTATTCAATAACTCTTTTTTCTTGTGGCCACCCTGGGATTATGCAGAATTACAGTTAAGATATTGCATTGTTCAAAGTTACCTGCATCGTCTTGTCAAACCATCTATTGGAGCTGTTCAGGTTTGTACCCTGTCCATGAAGCATTTGCATCAATAAAGAATTATCATCCCGCAAATGGCACGAGGTTTCATCAATGCTATCTTGGTGGTTGAATGACAATGGTATATGATTATCCAGGCACAAGACGTGAATACATCTCTCAATCATGTCTAAACTATCCCGATTTGTAGAATCTGCAAAAAAATCGTTATTTATTCATGAATTAAAATGTCACTGTTACATTATGAGCAGCAGTATTGTGGCTAGACTGTACAGTGTTTTTACTCTGTTCTTGATACGTGTTACATTTGCTGCATGTAGATTTCTTTTTTCACTATTTACACATGCTTCACGTCTTGATATCCAGGTTTTGACCTAGGCGCAACCGGGAGTAGGACGCCAGAAGGTGTTTAAAAATGTTATTTTTGAAGAAAATTATTTATTTTCAGAATGTACCATAGCTACTACTACAAAGAAAACTATTAGCCAACCTTCCATCAATGTCATTCTAGCTTTGGCCCAGTGATCTCTTGGCAATGCTGTTAGTATGCCTATTGGATCAGCTGATTTTTCGTTTTCTTCTGCCATTCTTTTTATTCGTTTTAGTTGACTATAAATGTTATCTTCACTTAACCGTTGGAAATTCACCACAACATCCAATACGAAGAACTGAAAATTAAAAACGCAACAATCAAGAATCTTATTTGTTCGTGGAATTATTGACTTTCCAAAAGCATTTGTCAACGTTAGACAAGAATAATTTTAAAGTTATTGATGTCTAGGTTGAGTATACTGTATACAGCAAATGTACCTTATATCAGTGATAATTTTCAGGCAGATTAAAAATATAGATCATATAAACAAGATTTAATTAGATACAAGTCATATAAAAAAACAGTTATTACAACACCCGGTTTAAACTTACTTGATTTTTGCATATAACAATAACATGTTCTGGTTCTTGCATCACGTTACTTCTCGCCGACGTAACCAAAGTATCTTTGTGCACACCTGGTACCCGATATGTTGAAAACAGTCTGTAATATTGTTCCATACATAATGGTTGTCCAGGTTCCCTATGACGAGCACGATCTATTGGTAGAGCGCGTCTGAAACAAGTATTAAAAGTGATGTCACCCAGCAAAAGTAAAGTAGAAATTATAATTTCCGTTAAAAGAGTTTTTTGGCGTTTCGGTCACCCATCGTTTGTTAAATAATTGTTATTTAATTAATGTTAAAACAACAGTTATGCATCAGAACAAGGCAAACGTTATGCAGTAAGAAGGATACTGCGACAACCGACATATTCTTTGGAGCCAGTCTCCTAAAACTATAACATTTTGGTGAACATAATTTTCCGTAACCAGTGTGATAGATGTACGTGTCCATTGCAAAGATATGAAAAAAATTATCTGCTGGCTTCTATTGATACCACGATTTTTGAAAATGCTTGCGCCTGGTTGCTAAAGCGCTGATAATTGGTTATTTGTTTATTTTGGTGCCCTTGTTACGTATCAGTGAACGTGTTTATCGGTAGAAATATTAATTTTTACTTACGCGTCTATTATAACCTTGTAATCTAATATTCCGGATATTAGTCTGGCACAAAACCTGCACGAAAAGAAAAAGAACTCATATAACATTAGCCCAAAGCGTTACGTTTTTCTTTTTCTGTTTTCTTTTAAGTGCACGAATATGCTTTCATGTTTTGTAAACTGGATATGTTACCTCCAATAGTAAACTGGAATATTTAGATTACGAATATGGCCCAACTTTAATAATGGCGTGAATGATAATTTAGTGTACAATGTGTTAGTAGTAAAACTACTACAGATAAATATGAGTTAAGCTAAGGACCTATCTAAAACAGTAAATTTACATGATTTAACACAAAAGAACCCACTTCTTATTAGAATATAATTAACATTCAATAAACAGATTACCTTAATTGCTTGTTTTCATCTTCAAAATGCACTTTTGGGAAGACCATACCAGGATTTGAATTTACTGGTAATGGCAAAGGATTTTTTAAATACATATCATCTAACCACCAGTCATATGCCTGTAAGAAAGAAAAATCATTGTCATCCATAAAAAAGAATCCGAACAACACTCAAACGTTTTTGAATGTACAGTAGCAGTTGAGATGTAAAACATTCAAATGGAGCAAGCATGGCCGATATGGATTTTGACAAGGCTAGCCAACCCGTCATGTACCACCCTATTTCCGAACGTCGCACCTATATTCTTATTGTGCATCAGATGCTGTAAATAAATTTTGAATGCTAACTATAAGAAACAGGTGTAAGCTAACAATATATATGGCGACATGTAATAAAAATGTATAAATTGGTGCAATTACAAATTTACCCAATTGACTGCTAGCTCCGATCGTTCTCGAAGCTTTTTCTGTAGAAATTCCCCTTCGCCCAACGGTTTAATAAATTCTTCCACCAGTTCTTCAGTTTTGGCATACTGTTTGTCGGATACGATTGGTTTGACACATTCTAGGTACTTTTTAAACGTAGATTTTATATCTGGTACAGGAAGTTTAGGTAACGGTTTCTGAAAAGAAAGCAATAACAGTTTCAGCTTTAGTAAAACTATATTTTTGATACAAAACCTTTTTTTTATTAATTACATAGTAGTCTTACTATTTTGACAGTTTGTAACATTGTCCATTCCATATAGACGCATAATATAAATTTTTTTATCAAAATTTCATGGGCATCAAGAAATGATAATTGCGTGCCTTTTTACATGTTCTATACTTTGAATATTTTTAATATTACAAACGTTGTAAAATGTGTAAACACAGTTTACCCAACTGTTTATAGAACGAGTTTCTTACTTCGACATTTTCATCTACTGCACAAATGTCTTTTGTCATTGTTTCCATTTCAATAAAAAATCTGAATATGAAAGTTTTATTAATTTATGCTCTATGTATTTATTTAGCTACTAAGTAACCTGCCTACAACATTCTTAATCTTTATAGTTATGCGTGTTTGCGCCTTTTAGACGTATTGGACTTCCTCTCAATTATTGGTTTCTTCGACAAACTTTAAATGAATTTAGTTCGCCACGTCAAACTAACTACATGTACACACGATCCGTTCAATTTGGTCCCAAAGAATATTAGGTTAATTCAAAGCTTCATTATTAGACATTCTCGAATGATTTTTCATCTTATTTATGCATTCAGTCAATTTGTTTAGTAGTTAATTGTTGGAACCACATTTCCCTTGGGTCTGTTCATTTAAGGTTATAGCTTTCTACCATTGAGATTCTAAACTATGCAACCTGATTTAGATATTTTTGGACTTTATAATTTGATTATTTTAATAGACCTCGATCAAATGCAGGTTAAATGTTTTATAAAAAACAGAATTTTTATGGTTAGTTTAATTTATACCTTTTGTAACTTTTATATATACACGCTTACACACTAGAGACTATACCATTTACGGTAACATTCGTATTTTACAATACAGGCAGACTTTCCCAAACAATTTTGATATTTGTTACATTAACTCAGTCATTTTTATCTTACTGTTACTTTTCTTTTGGTTTGACTAAACACATTGTGTCTAATCTCTAACCAGGATATGACATGTTTTATACTCCGGAATAATGCTTATTTTTCCTCCATCTATTTTGAAGTGATAACATTTTAGTTTCATGGCGTAACTTCCTTACACCCATGTGTAGAAACCTCTTTTTTATAAATGGCTTATATAAAAAAAATACGATCCGCCTTCTCACATTACATAGGCAAGCACTATATAAGTTAAATTAGCTTGTCTATGCATTTCAAATAAAAAAATTGTATAAATTCACGAATTGTCAATTATAGCTTGGTAACTGCATGTGTTAATATTTCAATAATATAGTGAACAACTTAATTACTATAATTGTATGCATGGTGTTTACAAACGCGTGTGGTAGTGTAAATGAACTATAAATTATGAACTAGCTCGTGAAAGCACAAATTTAAACATTTTTATTACAATTAATAATATTTTTAATATATTCCAACCCTAAATCAGAATACATTTAAGCGAAAGTCTTTAAATGTACATGTAATCGAGCTTGTCAAATATTTGATCTGTTTAATTGTGCATTAAAGTTTTAATAATCATAATCAGAAAGTAAAACAAGGGTACTAATAGGATACCACTAAAGTAAAACAGTTATTAAGTAATTTACTACAATGATTATCCGATATTTTATTTATTTTTTTTAAATGAGGTTGTATATATCACATATTTACCATGTAAAATATATGTACATGCCTTACATTATGTGTAAAAATAAATTGCTAGCAGCATATACGGATGTCATGTTCAAATCTTATATACAACCTGCTGGTAGTTATCAACTAGAACAAGTTTCTTCCTTACATATAACTGTTGTTTTCTTCTACTTTTCCGTTTCGATAACACAGTATTTCCTTGGAACTGGTGTTTACGCATGTTTCTTCTGCTATTAATGAAAGTCTCCGAAATTTAAACTTGAGTTAGAGTAGTATACCATATCTTCTTGTTTGCCCTGGTAAAGTTTGTATTCCTATCTTGTTGCGGAGACCGCAGTGCTTGTCACTGGTTTGTATTTAGTACTTGTTCATGTTTATGTATGTATGTATGTATGCATACATCGTCCCATCAGTCATTTTTTTTCAATCAATCAATTAATTGGTAGTGTACATAAAGACCATTAAAGCACGCAAACCTGCCAAACCAACTAGTGTCGCAGTTCACTGTACAGTAGATCGAGTTATCAGAAATTCTACGAATTGTGTCGCTCTGTACTTTCGATGTCCATGTCACTATATCAATTGGAAAATTGGTGTGCCGTCAGAATATTATTGCATTTCATTGTATTGCATATGCCTAGACGTTCTCGTAAATAAATAGTAGTAATATATTTCCCCAGTGTTGGCACAATGAAAAAAGGTTCATGACACAATAGTTTTATCCGCTTTACCGTGATAAACGATGAAACGCGGTATGTTTTATGCATGCAAAAGTTGACTGAGTATGATTTAATAGAAGTAATGATGTGAATACTTGAAAAATATCGTATTGATTGTTATTTGCTATTGTTCTCTATTGATCAGATGATAATTTTTTGTATTAAGCTTGTTACTTTTTATACAGCGCTTTCTGGTATTAAAATGGGCTTTCATTTCCCCTTGAATTCATCTCTCTCTAAAAACGGAATAAAAGCCCATCGCTTCTGTTCGAATCAATATAATAACTACTTAAACTCTGATCAACTTACAAGTTCCTACTATTTATGATTTTTACTTATTCATTACCTGTCATAATTCTATCCGCTTACGAATCTTGACAGACTACCGTGTCATTTAACCAGCTCAACATTTGTTTCACTAATATGGCTTTAATTTTACATAATCTATAATCACTAAGGAAATGCTGATTTGTAATCGAAAAAGACAACTGCGTTTCCCGTGAAAACATAACACCTGTATTTGCTTATACCTTTATTCTATAACTATAATAACACATGCAAGGTATTTTGTATTGTATTCTATTATACTGAACTTATTAGCATTCCAGAATAAATCTGAAAATATGTCCCACTTCATTGAAAAAAATAGTATGGAATAGTTATGTATATGTTCATGATATATTATACGTACATGCATCATATATCCTTTAAGTGACGTTTTATATAGAGCTCTACATAATATACAGAAATTGTCTATGCAATAAAAAGTCGAACAAAGAAAGTTAAAGTCATTTGTTATAGAACATACACAAATTGGAACATGTTACTGGTCCGGTTACTGGATGATACAGGGTAACTGTTTCTCTTTGGAGTCGATCTCTATTGAAATATTTCATAATGCGTATGATAAGCTAACCGTATTTACTGCATTTGTACACATGATGCACGTACTAGATGTCACAACTTACAATAACCTTACTTTAATTAAAAGCAACAGAAATTTTGAACAACCAGTAATATAAAATGTAAATAAAACAAAGAAACATAAAACGTAGACACCATGAGGGACATAGTTGCGTCTTACAACCTTCTGCATACACCAATGCTTGATTCTAGACCCGAAGGACACACTCATGTTAATTTATGGTGACCCAGTTAAAAAATTTGGATTTGAATTGCATACTTTTTTCTACCATAAAGAAATACAAAAATGTGGATTGCTACCCACTGGTTACATAGTTAATTTGGAGTACTACCAGATCATTTTCAAATTTAATTAACCCGGAAGCCATGCCAGTCGCTCGTGAAAATCCAAAATTAAGGTAAACTGGATTATAAGCAGAAATAGATTTTGGTTTATATCCATAAATAGATTTTGTAATTTGGTTTTGTATCAATCAGTTTGCGTAAAAATGGATTGCTACTCAAATATTTTTAAATTTTGAATTGCTACCCTTAAATTTGAAAAAAAATTAGGTGTGGTAACGCAAGCTAAAATTTTGGATAGGGTGGTGCGACTTATCCCCGCATTCAAAAAATCCCCCGGGATTCTAGATGCAAGGTATAACATCTGTCCGAAGATAAAACGTAACAAGCCTGCACACCGTATACAATACATGGAAGCAAATTACATAAACGACATTTGGTTGCCTCTACTAATTAAAGGTATGCACGTGTATAGTTTAAGTGTCAATCTCACCTTTGCACTGAGATGCGTCCCGGTGATATCGTTATTTGTTACGTCATTAATATCTAAATCAAGCACAGTACCGCATACCATGATATTACGGAGTCTCTCTTCATTGCAAACAGTAGTAAAACCTGATTTGGTCACATGACTTAAATTGTAGTACTTCTCAGGAAAATATTTGATTACGACTGTCTTCCTAAAGGAGATTAGTGGTTAAATAGGATGTATCATCTAATTGAATAGCGACAAAAACTGACATTTATGTTACTATGAATCCCTTTACTGCTATAATCCGTTTACTTTGACTAATTAAACAGGAAAACATTAATACGTTTGACCATAATAAGATTTTTTATGGAATTGATTCGTCTTACCACATGCAAATAGAAACTGCTTAATATTTGTAATTTTTTTGTGGTAGAATACATGGGAATACTTTGAAACAAACCTATTTGACTAATTAATAGAATTTGTTTGTTTATTAATTGTCTTTGGGGTATTACAGTCAAATCTGTCTATAAAGGTCATGACCAGTCGTAGGAGTTACGAAAACTGGCCTTTAGGACGGGATCTTAGTTATTCATATACAGGTTGTTGCACTCCATTATTTTCCAATGTTCTTTATACATGTAGCCAGATATCCCTGTGTATAAGTGAATTTTGGAGGCAAGTCTGTATTTATTACGGTAACATACTGTCTGAAACCAGTTTGCTTCCTCTTTTTCCACAGACACATGCCTGTTGGGACTGTCAGTTCGTTGAAAATAAGGGAGATTTAATAGCAAATCTAAGAAGTGTCTTAATCTTGTAAAACACAGCACGTTTTGTGTTCTATTTTGTTTGTGTGTACAATATGTTACATAGGTTTCATGTCTAGATATACCAGCAATAATTACCCCAAGATTTGCATTATTTGATATCCGCCGTCAGTAGATCTTTTATAATATAATCAATTAAACCTAATATAATTGAAACAATACAAAATAAATATTTTTAGAAGTAATAATAAAAGATAAATGTATTTTATGCAAAGATGTGTATTGATTACGTTTAGTTGTACAATGTATAGATATATTGAGGGACCCTCAAATTCATCAGTTTTGAAGAAGGAACTTAGGTGGAGAAACTGTTGATTATTACTTCTCGGTGTCTTTTCTTCAATTATTAAAAGTCAAATGTCTATTACACCAAAATTTCAAATGCAGAAATACCAGAAGAGATTAGGGCAAGTTTCATTTTTGTTAAAATAATGAAGCTAGTATGTAGAAAGATTTGCTATGTTGTAATTTTTTTCTATATGACTTGATACACTTTTAATCTTTTTGAGTTTACTTAATTTTCCTCTTAATTACGTTAATTCTTCCTATTACATAATAATATAAGCACACCTACATTTTTCAGTACCCCATTGTGCAAAATGGTCGCCATATTTCCAAAATGTCCGCCATTTTTTATCATAATTTTGCGTGCTGGTTAACACTGCTGCACACCACAGACTTGAACAGATGTCTTTGGTAAAAATAACTTTAATAATTCGATAAACTAAACGGACCAGAAAACGTAATTGCCCGTGGCATCATGTTCAGTTATAACAATTTAATTTGATATTGATCTAGTTTTATATCTTGCAAAGGAAGTGAAAACTTCGGTAAATATATAATTTACGTCATGCAAGATACTGCCAACGGGACCTGCCAGCGCGAGTGTGTCAAGTTAATGTGAAATCTATGTCATTCTAAAGTTTATAATTAGTTCTCATTTGGTCAGTAAGCATTCAAAGCTTCATCATGTTTATAATATGATGGGTCATTGCCTGATTTTGGCGTTACCTAAAGCAATCTGGTACATAGATTTCCTTAGCGCCAAAATTGATTTTATTACATTAAATATGAATTGAATAAACAGTAAGAAACAGGCTCCTATTATTAACAAACTGAAATTTGGAAAACTGTAATAAATCAGTATATATAGGGCCTCCGATAATACTGCTATTAATGTTAGGAACTAAGTGACACTAATAAAAGGATATATTCACTATTCTTACCTATACTTATAAATTTCACACACTTATTAAACAGTATAGACCACTACCGGGTAATTATTGAAAAACGTGTAACTTTAAACAAAAAAGAATATATCTGTTCAAGTCTAAGAGTTTAATAAGCAACGCACAATCAATAAGTTTTTGATTGTTGACATTTAAAAACCTGATTAAGTTTATTTTGTTTTATATACATTTATTTGCAATAAATTTTATGTACACAGACAGATTTTATATAGTTCACATATTTGTTTTTAAACTTCTGCTGTTGTGTTAGTATAAATCGTATATGTACATAATTTATTTATAGATATATTTATAAAAATGTTGAAACAATATACCTGGGATACACTTTCTACTACGTTTTAGTTTTTAGAAGCTGCTGACTATTTATTGTTTTACTTAACATATCGAAACACTAAATTTCCGCTTATCCTGCTTCTACAGCAGAATTCTAACAATGTATTTATATCTTCTTTCAGACCGTATTTTCAATGCATAACATGTCTATTTCTGATTGTGAACAAGAGCTGGTACACACACGAGTGGACGTGCTTTTTAGCACTCTATACCCAGTTGTTCACACTCTAATGATTGTGGTTATTATCGAGTGACATTAACATGTTTAATCGTCTTTAGGCTGTTATATCACATGTCAAATAATATAATTCATGCGGCTAAATTGTTAGAGATAGTTATAATTGCTATAATATGGAAAATCACCTGTCATTTTTCATGTATCTATATTCTAGAAAATGATAGGTGACGTTTAACGATAATTGATAGAACGTGACGTTGTGTAAAAAGCATGTTGCTTCTCAGAACTCAATTTATTGTAACTGAAACTAAAAAAAATTTGAATTAAGACTAATTTTATTTTATGCAAAACAATTTCATCATAACTATATAAGGGTACAAATATTCGTTGCAAATAATTTTATCTATATAATTTTTTTTATACAAGTGCGTTCTATTCAATATACAGGCTGTGTACAATAATATGAAATTTGGTGCATCTGGGTCTGCACTAAGAATAATGTCCTAATTAAGTGCAAAGTTAGAATTTTTTTTTACTTACCTTAATGTCCCAATCTGGATACTCCTCTAAGTCAATAGATTCGACTCTTTTAACATATTCTCTCACAGGTAAGGAGACCTTAATCTCCATATTGCTCATGATGTCTTGTCTGTACTCTTGTTGATAAATCGCATCAATTAATACAGAAATTGTTCCAGCTATCCCCGGAGATGCGGCTGTTAACTTTCTATTAAGACAATTATCAAATTGTTGCTAATCCTATGCAATGTACGGTAATACCTTACAAGGCAGTGAATGATAATCTACCAGTGTCCTATACTGCTCATGGAAAGATAACAAATTTTCGTTTTATAGAATTCAGTGCATTATTTTAATCTTGTATTCAAGCGTATATTGGTAGCAGTTAAACGAACCGTTCAACTTGAGCACTAGAGCAAGCGCTATTGCACTTGAATTTAATTTCTTGGTTTTAAAGAAAACTTGACTTGTTGTTGAACGTTTAAAAATATTCCTAGAACACTCCACTTGCATGTAAAACAATTAGTTCCCTACACCTTGGAGAGTATTTATGTTAATACTTTCTCACCAGCGCTTAGAAAAACAAAATTTCATCAGAAATAATTTCACCGCACCAGTCTAATCCGCCATCTTGATTAGGCAATCAATATTTTTTGAAAATTCCGTTACAGACCTTTTACTTTCCAGCACTTTTTCCTAAGTATTGTACTCTATATAAAAAAAACTAATTTCATTAATCTATATTCATCTTGTTGTTTATACATAATGAACAAGTTGAGGGTGGAGGTTTATAAAGTCCATAAGATAATTAGATAACATGAACAATACAATTATATTATCCGTACAAGTAATAAAATACAAGCGCAGTAATATAGATCTTTACGAAGTCAGATGCGCACATTTAGTTTTTTAGTCTTATCAATTATTTGTGAACACAATTACAAAAGGGCATCAACGCTATGCCAGTCAAATTCTTTCTGATTTTTAAGAATTAAAATTCCTTATAAAATATTTTAGAATTTTTTATATTTCGTTAAAAGCGGATACTAACCCACAACTCGTCCGTTCAACTCCGTATTCTTAAAAACATTAAAAGTTATCGCATTGTATATCAGGAGCGCCTGCTAAGCATCATTTTCTTGATAAATAGCAGCGGAATGTCAAACTATATTTTTACATATAAAAATTATTGACTAATTTCGTTAACCCTACCGATGCCAAATAATGGTTTTCTTTATCTCTTATTGGATGATTAAATATTCATGATGTAAATTCAGAAGTTTTATAAAATGATATGCTTGCTCTTCTATTTTTTGAAACACCTTCTCCTATTACTAATATTTGTACTGTTTATTGAACTTAGACATGCGACTAATATTTGCATATTTCCCTAAAAGAGAGTTTTCGAATTTTGAGAATGTACTGAAGAATTCGTAAAAGGAAAATCATAATCTAAGGTTTAAGCTTTGTTACACTGATATTTATTATCTATAAGGCAAAAAACGCAAGTATACCACGCCCTACAATCCTTTTCGTTTGTAAATAAAATATCGCGTAACTGGTGCAACTTTGTTTTTAATTGAATTTTTATGCAACGTTGCACACAGATGCAGACAACGGAAATAGAAATACATATAGGTAATCTTATTGAAATTTTCTTCGTTTTTCTCCAAGATCTTTGTGTCTAAAATAACATTTCCTTTAAGATTTTTTAGAAGAAACAATCACTGGGGAAAATGTGAAAGAAAATGAAAACAAAAATAGTACTCTTAGGTTAAAAATACCGAAAAGGGTATTTTTGTTTCCGACTTTCAATGCGATCTAGCAAATTTCAAAAAAGCAAATAGTTTATTTGTGCCTTAAATATCATTGTTTCAGTAACTAATTCTGTAAGAGCTACTTTGAAAAGAAAAGAAACTACAAAAAAATATATATTTTCAAAATTTGAAGTACGAATTTTGGGAACTAAGACGTCAATCAATAATACATATTTTGAGAGTAACTAGCCAGTTTGTTGGAACAATACCGCAAAATCAATAAAACAGCTGCAGGTAGAGGTTCGTTAGTAGATATATAAATTAGGTAATTATATGCTCGTACTTATGGTATGTCTGTGGCAACTTGACACACCAGGAACAAATAAGTTCTAAGTTTTTTGCGTTTTTAGTCTTTATTCTATTGGAACATTACCAATTAAAGTAATCTTAAAATAATTTAAGTAATAAGATATACAAGTGCTTAGGGAGTCCAAAAGAAAGATATTGTAAAAGCTACACTTATTCGCACGTCTAATACATTAAATCTGGTCTTTTTTAAAGCGTGTACGTGTTTCCTATTCTATTGAAAAAGAATACGATGGCAACAGAATGGTGCAAGTTAAGCCGTCGGTTTGAATGGCATTTACTCAGCTAGAAACCTACTCCATGAATTATAGATTTTGTTATGTCTGTATCTTTTGTGAAGTAAAATATGAGAGGGTCAATTAAGATTGAAGTCGGAAGTAAAACTTTGTGGTCTATAATGATATCAATGACATCTCTTCTCGCTAATAAAATTTACGCAATTCTTAACAAGCAGTTCATTTGCTTAACTGCTAATAAAATTCGTTTTGTCAATATTTCAGACGTTTGTAAGATCATTTTGTATAGTTAAGCTAATGTATGTCATACAGCGTGTGAATAGTACAATTTGTACCTTTAAACCTAATTCGTCTTGTATGCATGCAATTAAACCTTTATTTCAATTACACGGTTTTCTTGGAATGTCGCATTTTAATCAATATCTTTGAAGATGGTGTAAAAAAAATTCCAATACATTTCATATATATTAATTAATAATTCGTATTTCAAAAATTATAATAATTCAAAAAGACTATAACAATATTTAGATATAATGCAAACACATATTTGTATGTAACGATAATAATGATATTTTTTATAATTAATTTTATATTTAGAGCTTATTATCCCGGGGCTTCATCCCAAAATTTGTCACTGAGGAATTATTCTATTTTCATCGTACACCTACTAGTGCAATTCGATATTTCCAATTCATACATTTTTTGTCGCAAAATGACGTACACAAACAATTAAAAATTCATGACAGTATAGTAAATAATAGTAAACCAGCCAGGTGAACTTTTATAATTATATCTTGAGACTAAAGTTAGAACTTTCCGGAAATTTGTTGACGTGCTGGTTCTTTGTAGGGGGCTATAAACTACGAAAGACCAAACTGTTAACTTTGGTATTATAATAACAGAAATGCAAATTAGAACCCGCGATAAAAGCAAACACCTACACAATTTGAAAAAAATAAAACTACAAAATCTAATCAAACTGGGCTGATGACGGGAAATACATGTACAAACAGTATTTTTCAACCATGTTGTTGTAGTAATTTAGTTTTATTGTACTGGTACTGTACTTAACCTTTATTCAACTTCTGCGGTTCCAAGTAATCTGACAATTATTGACTGCTCACAAATTAAAACATACAGTGCAAAATAGGTTGCACTGATGAGAAAAAGGACTATTGAATTGAATTATGTTATAAGAAATTGATAGATAAGAAATAAATAACATTTACATTTACATTACAGTATTTTTGACAAGAATCAGATGTCATACTCTCTTTGATATATGTCAGGGTGAATCCTTGGTGGATTCATCGGAGTGATACTCCATGATACTAACGAAAAAGACGAAAAACAGTCTATGGTGGTGCATTCCACAACATCTGATGAATTTGAAAAATCAAATTAGGACAATTTACAACTTTATTTAGAACATGTTTCTTTTTATGACAGACTAATTGGATAGACAATGATATAGATGTCTTTGAACTGTAAAATCAATAAAATGGACGCATCTTCATAGTATGCGAAACCTTAAGGATAGGTATAGAAATTTTGTAAATATATGGCAATCATTGGTATGAATAATTGGCACAACCTGCTCCTGGTCCGTGGATATCTCATATAAACATATAGCACAATGTTACGGATGTGTAAAAATTGTACAGGGTGCATGAATGGGGAAATATATAAGTATGTTTAAGCACAGAGGGCACAATGAAAAAGCAAGAAGAAGTCCATGTTTAGTGATCGGTTACGAATTTTATTAAACTACGTGAAAATAAAATCAAATTACAAAAATTGCAATTGCTATAGCGTTAATGTATTTTTTTTCCGTATAAATTATTAACTTAATCTGTCTTGCACATACAGTGCAGGGTATTGTCCTCTTACACAAATCTAGTGCAAAGAGGATCGAGTACATTTGTCATGCAAATTAACTGCTGAGCTTGCATTATACAACTTCTATTTTCAAACACAAAAATACATTACATTAAAGGTTTTCGTTCATCAATATACAGCAATGGAATGATATGCTAAAAATCATCTTAACTAAACATTGGCAATGTACCATTTCCAGTACTAGATTGTATTCGATGTGATATAATCCAGAAATAATAAATTATCAAAGGTATTAATGTAATAATACCTATTTGATTACATGCAGTCCAAGGAAAACGAATCAGACCCAAATATTCAAAGTTTACCATATAATTATTTGATGACCTCAATGACCCAGGATCAATGCCCGCACGAAACCTTCAAGATTAATACTCGGAATCGCTAGAATCTACTACACTTTTACTATCCCCACTTTTATCAGCTTTGTAATCTTGCTCTACCGAATCATGAGATGTTATTTTCTTGGAATGATTTAAGTGATTTTTTTTAGCTTCAACTTCGATGGGTTCGCTATTGTCTCCCTCGTTCATCAAATATGTCTTATACTGCGGGCCAGGGGGGTCATCCAATAGTATGTTAGCTTCAGTTTCGCTTTCATTTTCAAATTGAGTATAACGATAAATAACACGTAAAAACACCAACAAAGGTGCATAAGCTACATTACTAATCATGATTCCCACATTCAACCATGTAAAACCTATACTATGCACTATCTGACCAGCAACAACCGGACCAAAAGCATAAGCAAAGGAATATGATATGTCCGCTATAGCATATATACTGCCATAAACTGGTACATGGCGCGTATCTACTAAATGGCCTAAAGTTGGCAAAATTGCGGTGTCAACTAAGGCTATACCAAAACATATTGTCATTAAGGGAATAATTAGTTCACCAAATGCCGTACAAAATGGTACTATTATACAACTTAAACCTTCCAGCCCAAGCCCTATGGCCGCCAATAGCCACTGCTGTTTAGGATAAGCCGCTGCTAATTTGACAGTTAGGTAAACACCTAAAACATGTGGTACAAAGGCAGGTAACCAAACAAGGCCCATTTCCCATTCACTGGATTGCATAGTGTCTTTCATCCATATAGCTATTGTTGGTTCAAGAAATGCTAGTGACACATTCGACATGGCCAATCCTCCAGCACATACTAGGATATACGGATCCATCAATAAGCGATATATAGGTGTCCCTTTTGGTAACTCTTGGTTTTCTTTCATCATCTTACGCTCCTTACGAACTGGTTTCATTACAAGAAACATTAAGCAGCCATCTATTAAAGCAATAGTAGCTAGGGTAACAAACGGTACGCTTTTCCCGGCAAATTCGTACAGTATACCACCAAACGGGGGTGCAACTAAGCAACCGAAGGAAATGAAAGCCAGGGCTATACCAAGGGCTTTAGTACGTTCGGCGTCTTCTGTATATCTATCAGCAATCATAGCCAAACCGGATGTATCTGCAAACGCTGAGCCAAGGCCTTGAAGACTTCTGGCGAAGAACAGCACACCGTAACTTTGCCCAAATGCAAAAATACACGTTGAAACAAAGATAATGGACAAACCGATCATCATGGGAATGTCGTAGCCAATTCGATCTATCAGAGCCCCTGTGAAAGGATTGACTAGTAACTGAAGAATTGCCTTCGAAGCGAATAACATTCCAACAGCAAAATCCTCATTATCCTTCGGGTCACCAATGAGAATGCGATAAGAACGCGTTTTAGTTATTGTTCTGGTAACATTTTCGTACTGTGCTGTGATAGCTGTATAGTTCATGGGGAACGGTGAAGTAAACGGATTCAGTGTCTGTGATGTATAATCCACAGTCACGTTAACTGTGTAATTTTCATGCACTAGTTTTGTCTCTGGTGGTCCCCAAGCATTTATGCTTCGAAGATAATCCGGGATAATCGGGACAATGACCATATACAGCATATTGTCTAATAATAACGCGATGCATACAATTACTAAAACGATCTTACGCTGGCTTTGAGGGTCTTGAATTTTATTGTTTATAGTTCTTGCCAACTCCGAAGTGTCTTTGTTGATAATTGGTATTACAGGCATCTTGCTTGCTTTCTATATCTGTTGATTTAAAAAAAATCTGTAGTCACGATTTCATTTATTTAAAAATAATACTTTATTAAAATGTTTTAAAAGTTACCAACAAGTCTTCTTTTAGTTTTCAGTAATTATCCAAGATGGCTTCAGTGTATCCGTCCACCTGATACCAAATTCCTTTACATGAATGTGAATGCGATTGATAATCGAATTTACGTAAATTAGTAGGAAAAACTTTAAAAGCTATCTAGCACAAGATCCATTGTCTTAGATATTTGATTCATTAATAATTTATAGTTTTTTCTAATCAATGCTTTACTTGTGTTTCGTTTATAGTCGATTTACCTGAAATGCACAGTTTTAACAAGGCTATAAATTCTCAACAGCTGCGTCGAACTCACACCCATGCATATATGAATTTTAATACAACTCCTAAAGAAAAACTACCATTTTCTTAAAACTGTCTCGAGTCGCCGTTTCTTCAAGAAAGTGTACGAGTTTGTAAACTGCGCATGCGCTGACATTAAATTGTTTTACATGAAATGATATAGCGTCTTAATTATCTTATTCCGCCGAGTTAGTCACTCTAAATATAGATTTAGCAACCGACTTTTCTTCTAAATGAGCGATTAATACTGGGTATTTAATAATTATCTTAATATACATGCATCTAAACTACAAATCTACATGTACTTGTTAAATATTTGCTGAAATATTCATTAAAATTTGTAAGATTATTAATGATGATATTAACAAAGATTTGCTAGTCAATTGACCGGACATTTTGTATTACAAAATCAATATGACGCAAGGCCTATTACTTATATTCAAGAAAAAATGAAAATGACAAATATTACCAGTGTTGGAATTAGATGTAATTTCATTATATGTACACGAACTCAAATAATTCTAATTCCGCTAATACCTCTTGGGATTAATTTCTTAATAGAAAACAATAAATAGATAAGAATTAGTTATCGAATGTGCAAACTGAAGGCAGATGGTAAATGACATCTTTAAAATTTCTGAATTTTTATTTATTAAAATTAATTATTAGTGTCCTCAGATCTGAATTTCACACAAGTATAATGCCTGGTTCTAGCTCCTGTCGGTTAGGGAATTTTGGCAGCGAAAAGCTTAAAATTCACCTTCAAAAAGCGGCACCAGCAGTTTAGAGACATCTAAAAAAAAATCCGAATTAAAAAGCATTTTGTGTTTTATTATTCAATAATTATACATTACGTGTACAGGCTATGAATGATTTAAAACGTGAACATAACAGAGAGAGTGATATCATTAAATCTGATATTTTAGCTAAATTGACAAATGTGTGAAGTCGCGTAAAATTTAGCAGTTCTTTCCAATTATTAAAATTACGATATTACTTGATGGTACCAGAATAAACAGCCGATTCAGGTAAGGGAAATTATAAACACAAGCCCCTATGTATTATGTAGCAAAGCGCCTAAAGAGAAAACAAAAAAAAAAAATTTTCTATTTCGAAAGTCAATAGTATATCTAATATATCGACAGCTACAAGAGAAATAACTCGCATAAGTATTAATACTGAACTAGAACCTTCGTTAGATACCTGAAAGCAATGAATAGTCAAGTGTGTTATCCACTATTAAGCCACGAGGGCTTGAGATGCAGACCATTGATTGTCTACCCATTTGTCATCTAACTGTATACTAACGCTGAAATTGCATCCCTACCCCTGCCCTTAACCCTATCTTTAATATAATATAATAGTGAGAAACCTATACCTGCCCCACACCGATTTGGTCCTGATCTCTATTGTGATAGGGGTGTGTTACTAACATATATTTTATGTGAGGTAACACGGTACTATTACAATAGCGGCTTGTGTTCATAATTTCCCCTATAATAATAGGCAATGCTACATGAATCGGGTGCAATAATTAAATGTTCACGGCTTTTGCACACGCACGCGGTAACCCTTTTTGCGCTAGAGCGCGATTTCTTAGTGAAACGTGAATGCGCGTAAATGTAAACAACTATATTTTTTTTATATATCAATCGGAGGACAGACAGCCATAAGGGTCACAAATCGGGGATTAGGTGATAATAATCTAGGTGTAAAACATTAGAATAATCACTAGCGCAATAGCCTCTCCCAGGCGGCATTTACTGCGCTCGTTAATATTTCGTTGCTGAAAGTATGTGATAATGTGATAATAACCATGCAGATCCGGGATTCAGATCAGAAAGAAAAAAGAGCAAACTCTGTGGCAAAAGGTTATTTAGTTTCTTTCCCTTTACTATTGAATGATTAAAACACGATATTGTTCGATTGAGATTTGCTCCAGGAAATTTATTTGTACCATTTTCTGTAAATGTTTATACTTGTAGTGTTTGAGATATATTACCTCAGTACAGATTACAACCGATTACAAACACTTTAAAGCGACTTTTTCAGTTGTATCATCCTGATATTCCTTTTTTACATATCACATTCGACTCACGCGGATGAAACGCAATAACAACTACGAATTTGAAGCAAGCACTACAATGTGCGGTCCATTTTGCAAGAGGATGAGTGCATGATTACGAAATAAATATCAAAGACGTTGCGAAGAAATATGGTATTATTTTCATCATCTTGCAGAGTTTTTTCTTTATTGAAATAGTCATATAGCAAATGGAAACATGGTTACATAATTTAATCATCTCTTTTCGAATCACGGAAGATATTTTCAATTTTGGTCATGCAGTAATATGTAGTATTTTTTTTGGTAAAAAGTGAAATTATTTGTAAAATAGCCGTGACATACTAAAATGTCAAAACACACACACACACACACATATACACATACACATACACATACACATACACATACACATA
>JAOXYB010055168.1:0-11235 GCA_028565635.1 Phoronis ovalis
CTACCACAAGCTAAAATTTTGGATTGGGTTCCGCGGCACATCCCCGTAGTCAAAAAACCTTGAGTACCCCCCCGGGCTCTGCCACAGACCGTAGCGGTTGCTATAGTAGGTCACGCACGTATCAAGGACTAGTATTTCAGCTTTGTAGTCTGGGCTTGATGGAATTTGTCATCCACATTACCAAACTTTAATGAATTGTTCTTTATTTTTACAGGATAACAAAGAGAATACTGGTGGAGTTTTTGGTAATCATTTGTGTAATCTCCCTTGTGTAGCTACTGATGACTGTGATCAAGTACCCAGGTAAGCCAGTGGCATATTTTATAACATAAACTGCTGTGTTTTACCATTTATGCTGATCAAACCAGTAGAGATTGATGTAGCTTACCAGTCATCAAACTACTGAAAATTAAATTTTTTAAAACTTTTGTAGTGTGTTTGACACAGACTGTTATAAATATTATGATCCAGTGGAAAGCAAATATAGAGTTTTGATCATTATTTGTTGTCATTTGAAAAACCTAAGCAAAATACATATTCAGAAAATTTGAGTATTAAATGTGGATGATACAATCAATTTATCCTACTTTATCATTGCATTCTGTGAAGTTATTTTTCGTCCTAAAAAACTGTTGTTTGAACTTAATACAGTAATTTTAAAACGCTTGAATTGAAACTAGTTCTACTTCAGTTAATATGAAAACATAGTGTCTAAGAGCATTTTGTAGTTGTCAAAAAAAAGTTAAGTCCTGTTTTCATTTATTTGTATCATAAATATATTTCAGAACATTAATAGAAACAAAAAATCAAATATATCTCATGCAACCTTGCATTTAAAAATTGAAGCAATTGTGTGTTTTACTTTGCTTTTACAAATGACTTTCATCTTAGAATTGTTTGTGTTTTGTACATCTTAAATTGTTTTTTTTCCTTCAGATTTTTAACAGACTCATTTGCTTGCATAAAGAAACACATAGAGACAGAAGGTTTATTTAGAAAAAATGGTTCTTTGGCAAGACAAAAAGTTTTAAAGGTAATTACAGATATATTGTTTTTTTTTGTCTTGTTTGTATAACAAATTACATTGTCATACCTCAACTTAATTACTAGCAATCACTAAATTCCACGCACCTTTTGCTCACGCTTAATATGTAGGATGACTCAGTTGGTATACTCCTGCAATGATTGGTCCTGTTACAAGCTTGGTATGAATCCCTGCTATCTGTCAACTCATGATGTATGACCAGTTTTCAAGGTCATCAAGGTCACTAAGTAAAGATAAGATAGCATAATGCTTTCTGTCCATAACAGGGGAATATAATATCATTTTTACCTTATATAGATTGGTGTCAGTAAAAAATATGTATCAAATGACTAGATTGATACAATATACTATAACCACTGAAAAAGTGAATGTTTCAGTTGACTCGGTTCTCCTGTCAAAATTATGATCTGTCAGTCTTTTTCCTCCTTGAAGCCATAGAGATTCACATATTAAGTAATATGTCTGCAAAATAGACAATAAGTCATTTATAGCTCTGTTGCTGACTCAAGATAAACACATGATATGTAATGCTGATGAAGTTATATTTTGCACTTTCAGGATACCATTGAACGAGGAGAAAGTGTTCAAGATTCATGTATATTTGATGTTACTAGTTTAATAAAGAGATTTTTCCGAGAACTACCTGACTGTTTGTTTACATCGTGGCTTTATGATTTGTTTTTACAAGCTTATGAATTGGAAACTGAAGAAAATCGATCAAAAGCTATTCTTTACTTATGTTTTTTGTTACCTGCTGAATGTTTATCTTCTCTTAGATTCACTATGCTTAATTTGGAAGAAATTGCAGCAAAATCGGAGCAGAACAAAATGGACATTTCAAATCTAGCTGTAGTCATGACACCCAATATTCTTCGCACTGAAAAAAATGAAAAAAATAATAGCAATGAGAACAAATTGTTGCAAAATCAAACAGCAATTGTAGAATTTCTTATTAAAAATGCTTCGCTTATTGGTATGGTTGCTGATGATTTAGCAGAACGTGCTCAGATGATGTCAAGTTGTTTTGTGTCAGGAGATGAGCTTGACAGTGGCTTTTTAAATAATTCACAGCCGAAAAAGAAGAAAAGACGAAGTGGCTCATTACAAGGTTTGTACATATTACTCTTTAACTATGTATGCACATCCGAAAATAAATCTGTGTAGGATAAGTTGAATCCAAGGTGCAAAATTTATCCTTTGTGAGCCAATTATAACTTGTGCAGTACTTCTTGAAGGTAAATTTTACCAAGAAAAGTGAACACTTGATGCACAGGTGAGTTTGATATGGTTGATTATGGACACATGTTTGCAAACTTGATTTGGAAACTGAAGCAACTCTATAAGCTATCAATAATACAAAAATCAACAGTATTAGGAAGACTAGGTAGACAGATTGTTTTGTTTTTTTCAGGTTTAGTTAGCAATATTCGTGAAAGTCTCGGGAAATGGAGGCCAGGAAGCAGATCTAATTCACGACAGTCATTGACATCTCAATCAGAACCCATGTCAATATGTCCTGATAACTCAGCAATGGATGTTGATGATAATGGCGGATTTCCTGTTGATGCTACACCTAAAGTTATTATGCGAAAGAGAAAAGCTGAAGATGAAGTTGCACCATTTTCTGCATCTAAGAGGTTTGTATACTAATACTGATATGTACATACACATATACTGTAGAGTATATTGATAAAAACAAAAGGATTATCAAAGGTATATGTACATATGGTTATAATCATAGGGAAACTAAAAAAGGAAATAGTTAGTAATGTGCACTTAAGAATCAAATGGAAATGATAAAAAAAATCCAAAAGCATAGGTTTTGTGATTTCCTTTCACAGTCAATTATTTCCTTTAGAATTTTATCCTATTTTGAACCTATGACAAAATGTGTTGCAAAGTCTCCTATGTAGTTTTTGATGTTGTAAGAAAGCACATCTGGAATTTGAACAATCCTAGGACACATTTGAAATAAAGCTTGTAATATAAGGTTATGTGTTTTTAAAAAGCGATTTTGAGTTTAAAACACCCCCCCCCCAGATTTAAGATGTAAAATCATATACTTAAGTTAAGTATGTAATGTGGTAAAATATTTAGCATAAACAGTATTAGATTTGTAATATCACAGATGCTAAGTTGACTTGAAATCCAATTTCATTCCAACAAGCAATATTTTTAAAGGAATATAACCACTCACAAGTTATGTTTTTCCAGGAAGGCAATATTACAACAAATCAGTACTCCATATACTCCAGTGTCAATTTTGAGAAATGCCAAAAAACATAATGGTAAGTAGAGAAAAGTGTCAAATTTAACTTAGAAAAATGGTAATTTTTACTGCAGCTAAAAATTAAGAGTGCATCACTATCTTTATTAATGCTCTGATTAATAATTGTAATACATGTAAAGTAAGATATAATGCAGTAACAGTTATTTTTCTTTCATGCTTCTAGTTCCACAAATGAACTTGGACGAGTCACCAACTATAAAGTTCTCAATGCAGTCAAATGTGCCACCTTTTACTGGTACTCCAGGTCATCCAAAAGTTGCATCACCGAAGAAAAAGCCGAAAATGTTCCAGAGTCCTGCAAACTTCAAGAAAAGGTAACTGCAATAAGTGCAGATGGCTTTGTTGTTACACATACAATGCATCAGATGCCAACCAAAAAAAACCACCTCCAAGTATTAAGTCTGCCACTAACAACTCGTGTAATTTGTAAAATACAAAACTTTTTTTATTGGCTTGTGTATTTATATATGGATGTTTGATCTTCAAAATTTTTTCTTTTGTTTTTATTATTACAAAATGCTCATAGTGTGAAAACAGTAAAAGGAAACAACAACTATAAACTATTATTATTGTGTCTTGCATTGTGTTCTGGTGATGGCAATTCTTTTTAAGATAATGACGTATGAAACATTTTAGTTATACGTAAAAGTCATTTCTGGTTTTCTGGGAAGACAGTTGCTTATCAAGCTTATGTTTACACCTTAGCTTTCTGTATCATATAAAGCAGTTTCAAAGTTGTTAGGGCAGTACAGTAGTTGCATCATGTTACTCACAATACGAAAACTACCTACATTGTGACCTGAATACTAGTTTACAGTTAATTAGCACAATAATGCATGCCTGCACATTTTATTTTATTATTCACAGAATGCAATCACCTAAGGTTTCACCTAAAAAGAAGAAGGGTTTATTTAGAAGGCTGAGCGGTAGCAGTAAAAGTTCTAGTCAGGTACTGGTTTTAAATGAAAACTTGTTAAGCTGTATGGATATGTCAAAGTTTTGGGTTTTCAGGCTGCATTGCATGCACTATAGACATTTTAATGCATGCAAGCATTTTTATAGTAGATTTTAATTTGAAACTGGTATTAACTGCTTTGTGAAATTAGCGACTAGTAAATAAGTTAGTAGGTCTGCATTATATTTTGAAAGTACTAGCTAGCATATTTTGATGCATATTGTAAAAAATGATGTGCATGAAGGTCATCTTATGTAAAACCTAATAAATATGATGAAATTTAAAACATTTTCAGTTTGATTTAAAAAGAGGAACAAAGCATGTGTCGTTTAAAAAGATTTATTCTGACATGTGTTTTGATATGATTAAATTTGTAATTATTTTCAGGGTGATGGAGGCTCCCCTATCATTGGCTCCAGGTTGGCACGTGATGATATAAGCATTACAGAAAATGACACATCAACTGCATCTTCAAAACTTGGAAAGAAACGTCATGGTCTTTTCAAAAGACATAAAAAACATCCTAGCTCACCAGCTCGACTTGTTGGGCCTAATATGATAGTTGGTTCGAATTCTTCTTCTGTCAGCAATGATGGTTGTGAATCTCTTAACAGCTCTCACAGGGGTAATGATTCTCTTGTAATTGAAAATTCTTCTGCTATTGAATCAATGAGTGATTCAGATCTTGCAAAGAAGTTGAAACAAGATCTAATTCGACAATCACCTGTTATCAAAAGATCATTGATGCCAGTGCCCTCTAGTGACATCAAAGAAGAGGCTTCTAGAGGTAGAGCTCATAAACGAGCCCTATCAGTTGATCGCTCCAGCCTTAAAAGAGGTCAACCCAATACTGTGAACAATGGATTAGCTAATATAAAACGTCCACCTACTCCTATAAGGAAAGGCAGCATCACTAAAGCTGATATCAGCCTCCCCATTTCGGTAACATTGCCTGCTAGTCAGAGGAAGTTTGCTGAACCTGAAGCAAATCAGCCCGATCTGATAACAGTAAATAATGACAGTTCTTCCTATAATAAAGGCAACTTGAACTATTCAGTTGATTCAGATGTAAGAATGAAATCTGAGGCACATTCTCACGAGATGAAGATGCCCAATATGGAATGTGCATCTTCTGTTAACAGTACAATATGCCTTGTTGCGAACAAAGGAGATGATGAAGGTAGGAATTCACCAATGAGAACAGCTTCTGATTCTGATTTGTTTAAAGTTCCTGCTGCTGTTACAAAAATGGCTTTTTCAAATGAAAACTCGGCAAGTGACGTCAGCATGATTGCAGCAAGTGATCAAAGTCCAAATATCTCTATGGACAGCACCACAAGCTCCAATACTAGCATAATAACTGTAATTGATCGATTTGCAACAGATACAAATTTACCAAGAACAAGCTCTCGAATTTCAAACTTTTCTGAGCCTGAGCAGCAACGAGCAAGTGTGGACAATAACACTGATTTAGATGTGACTCCAACAAATCTCAGTGACAGCTCTACGAATAAACCTTCTCTGCTGCATGCTGAATCTTTAGAATCATTAGATAGTGGTGTTAGCAGTCTGCGAGATTCTAATGAAAACTTATCATCAGCAAACAATGAGAAACAAGTGAACAACATTACTTATGTTGATAAAAATGCGGTGGAATTTGTAGATGTCAAAAGGATGAGTCAGCAAAAAAAAGCTTTGTCACTAGAAAGTTTACAGTCTGTCATTTTGGATAGCACTAAACCAAAAAATCCTATCAAAAGAGTTCAGAGCTTAAACACCAAAAATCCAAATTTGCAGGTTTCACCTGAAACTCTGAATTTGTTGACCAATGCTGGCTTTGTAAAAGATGACCCGAAGTCATTAGAAGACAGCAGTGCCGAAGTTATGAGTCTTGAATTTCCACAAAAGTCCAACCTTGAAAAACCAGTTCATGAAAGTGTCGTAAACTTGAGACAAGCCAAAATAGTTAGTGAATCTTTAGTACCAATTGAAGACAGGTCAAAATTGGAAAGACCTGTACATGAAAGTGTTTTGAATTTACAAAATGCTGCAAGAGTTACAACAAACAAAACCATATTTAGTAACACTGATGAAAATCAGGATATGAAAGAAATTGCAGACAGGCATGCATCTCCATTAAGATTTCATCGTTCTGCCTTACGATGTCATGGAAATTCTCCTGTTAGAATACCAACTATTTTTGCCCGCAGTGATGAAGAAGCTCTTCGATATAGAGAAGTAGCTAGAAATGCAGTGAAAAGGATAGGGTCTATGTCCCGTAAACCTAACATACCAATTGGAACTGATCTTGTCAAATCTAAGAGTGTGGAATCTGCTTTAGTCCGCCTACAGAAACAACAGATTCAAGAGGCTGCTAATGTAGCAATAATGGAGAAACCAGTTTCTCTGAATTTTGTACACGATGCAAACAACACAACTGAAGAAGTTAACCAGATGGAGATCTCAGTTGATGCGCTAGGTATATCCTTAAGCAATGAAACAGAAACAAAGGACGTTGCTTTGATAACAGTTAATCAAGAAGTCATTAGATTAGGATTACCAGAGAAACAAAGAGACAATGTTTTTGAGGAAAATCTGAAACAGGATATTGAAAGTATAGATGATGGGAAAAGAGTAGCTCTGGCATCATTGCAACAAGAAATGCTAAATGTTTTATTAAAGAAAGATCTAAATGATGAAGCAGGAATACCAGAATCTTTACAGAACACTATCAATGATGTATGCACACCGACAAGCCAAAAAAATATCAAAAATGATGACAGAAAGATAACTCCTAACCGATTTTCATCAACCTCAGAATTAAAATCTTCTCTCGTTTCTTTAGATACAATGCTTGACCAGGGAAAAATTACACCAAGTGGTCGTGTAATCAGGAAGAATCGTCGTCGTAGTGCTCCTGTCAGAGGAGATTGTGGGTCAAGAGAACGAGAAGTGAATTTTGACGAAATCAAAAAGGCCTTAAGATCTGACTCAACTGGTGTCCTTGGTAAGCCACTTCTTCCCACAAACACTCCTCAGTCCCAAATTAACCAACCATTCCTTGAGTTCTACAAGACACTGACCAATTCTGGCAATCAAATAACTGAACATCATGTGGATACTCCATCTAAACAACCTCTTAGAAATCATAATCCTGTTGATATGACAAATGCTGTTGCAACTCCCGTCATCAAACCAAGTCTTATAACGAGAGATTTGGCAAAATTAAGAACATCGGGAGGATACACCCCTCGTAGTATTAAAACAACACATATACGATGTACGCCTAGGAATGGGGGTCAACGGTATAGATCACCTGTGAAGCCAGTGAAACGCTTGAATTCACCTGCATCTCCAAGACATACAAAATCACCAAGGAAATATCCCAACTCTCCAGTTCACCAAATGCAAATGCATAAAAAATCAGAGCTTAGTCCTATTCCTTCACATCTGAGAGACGATTTTGAGGCTTTTTAAATTTTATATAAATGCTCTGCTTGAAGATAATTTATCTGTCAAAATCTCTAATTACTAGTCTCTATTCTACTAAAGAGATGCTTTGAAGAAACTTTAAAATTGGTGTGAGAAATCTTAAAGAATGCTTGTGAAATAGGAATTGCTTGTTAACACATATTTTTATAAATAATCTTAAATGATATGAATTTCACAGTACCAGCTAATTGTGTTTTGCTTAATATTACTTGAAACAGTTTATTTTTTTGGATTTATTATCATAAAAATAGAGGTGATTGGTGCAATAGTATACTCTAGGCTGTATTTACATTTATTTGAATTTAATCATTTATTTTGACAATTTGCATGCTACTTAATTTCCCAGTACTGATCTCTATATGAATAGCATGAAAATATTTAATATGAAAATCAAATATAACTTTGTATAGAAATGCTTACAGTTCAGTATAAGGTTTTAATTAAAGAGTGATAAAATTGGCTTGTATAGTTGCTACATTTGATGAACATTTACTAATCTTTAATAATCAAGAAATACAAATAGCTTGTATGAAATTTACGCTACTTGTAATATTACACAAGTGCCAAGAAATATCTAAGATAACTCAAGAATTTCACAGAATTACATCTCGCCTGCAGCATACTAAAATGGCCATCAGCCGGCCATATTGGAAACGATTAAAACTTTGAAATTGGATTATTCATTCTCCAGTTACATGCTAAGTTTCATGAAGTTCCTGCATGGCTTATAACAAAATATTAATGATGATACCAGAAAATGATACATGTCTTATATTCCGTTTCACAGACAAGACAATAATTTTGAGTAATTATTTTTTACCAGACTATCAAAGTATAGCAACATTAGAAGACTTTTCAGTTAAGCATCCCTCCTTTTGGCAATGCTATCAAATACTCCCAGGATGAGATACAATTAACAAGAAACTTGCTGGTGGAGAAAATGGGCAATTGATTTTCAATGGAAAAATACATTTCTACAGAAACATAGCAACAGTATAATACCGGCATTATATTAGTAACCAAATAAGGTGATGTGGTACAGTTACCCTCTAGATTGTCACCAGGGATTGAAACTATTTGTTTCTGAAAGCAATCTGCTTGGATAGTTTACTAGAGAAAGTACTAGACTTCTACACATGCATTTTATATCTACAACATTTATGCATAACGCAGTATATACAAGCTAGCTGCACACTATAGTAAACTATGCTATTCTAGTAATACTTTTAAAAATATAGCACGAGGCACTGTGATGTGGCAAAAGTTAACATAATTCCCAGAAAAAAGTACAGGCTACGCTAACAATTTTTAATCCTATGCAAATGTTCTTTTGCTTCAGTGCTAATATTCAATTTAGCTTCTTTTGCTTCGTTCTCTTCAATAGAAGGAATGAGACGATGACGACATGTAATACATACAACACCAACTGTTCATGAACAATGTTCTGCACTATAAATGTCATTTTTTTATCTGATGCATTCTTATTCCAGTGATGACAACATCATAAGCTGTTTTAATACTTTTGTCTGACTTGTTTCACGGATTTCCCCAGCTAAAAACATTTCATCTACTACACTGTACACCTGAAAAAGAATTTACAGGAAGTATGATAAAAAATTTTTGTAAAGAGCACTTTTTATATATTTAAATTTAACAACATTAAATGCATATAATGTTACTGTTTACAATCCCACACTTTTGGGTTTTATGAATCAATCGTTCAAGCAGGTGGAGAACTGCATATTTGTTAATTCAAGTTCGATCAGATTCATGACCAAATAGTATATCACAAAATATAAATTCAATCCAAGAGACTTTCAGAAACCTTACAAATATACAGAAGCAGATATCAAGCAAACGCCTATCATACATGACACGTGCTTGTTTTAATGGTTGCGCAAAAAATGTGCTTACTACTGACACTTAATTCAATGGACAAATTTTAACTTTCCTAATGGACCCCCATTATTGCCTTCATAAGCACATATTCTTACCTTATAAAAATTAAAAACCAAATCCAGTTCACAAACATTATGAAAGTATTCATTCAAGACCTCTACAAAGTTGTGTATGGCTTCCAAATATGCTAAGTTGTTGTCCGTGATGTCTACACATATACAGAAATACAAGCCAGCATATCTTCTGTACACTATTTTGAAGTTACGAAACTGAAAAAGCAATGTCAAAAATCAGTTTTTAAGAAATTAACAATTTATGACATGTATAGTAAAAACATTTTAAACATACCAGTTGTCAGCTAGTTTATCATTCACAAGAGTACAACACAGCATCAAAAAATTGACCATCAGTCATTCTGTCTTACTAGAGTGGGTATATAGTTCACAGAGCAAGTTCCCAGTGTTATACTCTAGTTTATTCAACCACATTAATCCATACATCATGAATATCCAAGGACTGCAACCTGCTTTCCTTGACAAATTAAGAGTGTCTGACTCTATTTTATTTGGAAGCGTGCACAAAATTTCAATGACAAGGTTTGTTGATGTGCTTGTTCCTGGCTCTCTGATTGGGCACCTTACTAGAGAGCCATTAAATTTAATTGGTTGAGATCTTTAAAGCCAATAATAGTACAAGGCATGGATTATACCACAGCCTATTCAGAATGAGTGATCATGATAGAATAGCGATGATAGGCAACAATGCGTCTTAGTCTAACTTAAAAAACTGCAATTCAAGTTATTCAAAAATACTGCATTAATCAACACTTTGTTTTGAGTTTAAGACACTAAAATCCAGTCAACAGCTATAACACATCCTTACTATAGTTAAATAGCAACAACATATTGTGTTCTTTAATGCACTATATAATCATACTGGACTACGATGTAATTTCAGTCACATATGCAGGTGTTTGACAGTTACATTTGAATATTGATATTAAAGTAGACAACTTGGGAGTTAATGTTTTTGTCTGTACTTTTTTTGTGTATTATTTACCTCCACAAAATTTGTATGTTTAGCATCTCTGACAGTGACAACAGCGTGAACTTCCTCGATTAATTTTTGTTTTTCATCATCATCAAAATGCATATACCATTTAGCCAGGCGAGTTTTGCCAGCACGGTTCTGTATGAGAATGAACCGAATCTGAAATGCAAAATAAAGATATATTGTGTAAGACTATCATTAAGATTATGTATTACATACAGCTAGGATATAAATCTCTTTGAACTTAGCGTTTGGAAGTTAAGTGTCTAGTGCCCCGTATAGCCTGTGTTAGTCCTAACTTTATGACCCTACTATCTTGCCTACGGCAACGTAGGGTCATAGTTCAGGACGTGCAACTATCAGTATACAAATATTGGTCGGGTAACTGAACAATATGGCGAAATAGTGTTCGAAAAAACGTTTATTTGTCGAGGCCGCAGGCCCGAGACCAATAAACGTTTTTGAGAACACTATTTCGCCATATTGTTCAGTTACCCGACCAAT
>JAOXYB010055179.1:0-11235 GCA_028565635.1 Phoronis ovalis
CCCTTCTGGATGACCAAGAATCCAAATATCTTTGCACAATCTGTGAACTTCTTCAAACATTGCTAGTTTTGGAACCTCATGCACACCATCAGGTGGTGCTGCAAACTTGAGAACAGCAATGTCCAGACTAGCGTCCCACCAAGGTAATGGGTTGAAGGCATCAAAGACATAAGGTTGTGTACTAGTCGCCATTGGTCGATTATAGTTGAAAACTGCTTGAACTCCTGGCTGTGAAAGCTTGATGATCTGTGCTGGAGTTGGCTGTTGGCCAGTAGGAACACCTGCAAGATTAAACAATTTAATATGGAGGCTGAAACTATATGATCAACCTTACAATTCAAACTGACACTAGTGCCTTTTGGATAAAATTTTTTAAGTTAATCTTAGCAAAGTAAAAACGACATGAATTATTGAGGTGTTTTTTTTATTAAATCCTGAGGATAATATATATTAAGTTTTAGTTTGATCGGTCAGCACTTTATTATAAACCAAAAGGTAAACATCCTGATGAGCAAATGTGCTCGGCTGGATTATTGTCGGTTCGGTTACTTGCAACCTTTCTACAGAATCACGAGACATCGTTGCTATGTGACAGAACATGACTTATTTTGTATTTCCCTGTTAAGGAAATTTACATCATAATGTACTGTTTAGCTTACTATAATAGAATTTCTGCATTTTCTTAAAAAATAAATAAAAATGAATGCCACGGCAACAGTGTATAGGGTAATACACGGAAAAACTCAATAAAAAACCTTTAACCTGTTAAATTATATTTCCAAATTTCTAAGAAATCACTTGCATCGTCGAAACATATACCAAATCAATAGGGGGACAATTTTTCATCAGCTACAATAAGTGTCAGGGAAAACAGTGGGCGGTACCAAATATAATACAACTGCATATATTAACTAAAATGATTATATGTGTAATTATATTTACAGGCAAAGTTTAATGCATAAAGATTTTACAGTAATTAATAATAATTATGCAAATATAAGTCTGAGCACATATTACTACATTCCACATTATTTTGCACAATGTTATTTCTACAAAATATAATCAGTATGAACTTGACTGCTGCAAGAGAAAAAAAAAATTAAAACACCAAAATTAACAAAATATTGTACGTATCACTTACCCATAATTCCCTCCACAACATGGTAGTTCGTCATCAAGTAACATGAGCCAACGCGAAAACCTGATCCATTTACAACTGGACTATTAATAATCCCAACAGACTGAGCCGCGTTATTAATACTTTGAAGGAATGAGACGTAGTTAGAGTCATCATGCTGTTTGAGAAACTTTTTAAAGAATCTTTTAGCTACAATACAAGTATAAAATATAGCTGACAAGAAATCTTAAGAAACCTAGATAATCTCACCAGTGAAGAACTTCTTCTTGACAGTTTTCGGGTGCAATTTTACAAGAGTTATGATATTTTGTCACTTGATAGAATTTTATTTTGAACAGTTAAAGCATTAAATAATCACCTGATGATGGTTTACTGTTTCTCTTATCAGGTAGATGACGTGGCAATCCGCATGTGGTCTCATCGGCGAGGTTATCTGGAGGAGAAAATTGAGCAGTAAAGTAAGCAAAACAATGTTTAAACTGCAGTACTTCTGAAAATATTGAATAAGTTATTGATTTCTATACAAGCATATTATGAGGTATTATATATACTTTAAGTCCGATTTTATTTTTATCTGCTGGTGACCTTGTTAACTATTACGTAACCAATTAAAAGACAATTGCTTACTTAACCACCAATTTTTATTGTACTAGGTCAAAAAGGGGGTTCCCCTGAACACTTTAAAAATTTAGGTGGCGAGCCCTTGTGGATGGCCGCTTGTCGCTATTTTATAATTGTTGAACTGTCGTTTTCTGACTACTAACATGCTGTAACGCGTAAGAGTTAATCCTACATGCGTTTAATTTGGCATGCAACAGCCTTAGAGTCAGGAGATGTGGAGGTCAAAAGGTCATCCAGAAGTCAGCATTTTTTAAACGTTTTATGCATTTAGAGGTCATCCAAAGTTTAAAGGGTCAAGAAGTCCTAAAGAAGGAATCTAGCTACCTTTGCATGTTAGTTATCAAAGTTAAAGAAAAGCTGTAGTCAAATAATCATTCGGTGCCTATAATATAATGATGTAAAATTAATTAATTTCAAAACTTCGCGCAAAAGGTTTTTTATACTCTAGATTTTTGAAATAGCATGCATTCTGCTTTATGACAAATTGTGTCAAAGGTCGAAGTTGTACTTAAGTAATGCGCTTTTTCTAGAAAGTCAGGAATATTGCTATAAGAGACATTCTTACCAGATTTAGGATTTATTTTTTCTTCCTTTAACGCTTGTTGTTTATGTCCTGATATTCCAGCCTCTGCAAACCCTGAATTGCCATATCCATTTGAGTCTTGACCTCCAATTGAGGTCATAGAGTAATCATCAGATTCTGCAACTTGGCCTTTACTGACGTTTGACCATTTGCAGTAAATATTTCTTATTAAACAGAAACAGAAAGCCACCGTGAAAAGGACAAAAGTAGTTACCACCATTGGGACAACATAGTGAAGTGGTTGTCCGGGAGTATCTACAGTAGTGTTTGTTCCAACTGTGATAGCAGTATCTTGTGTTGCTACATCCTGAGTTGATGCATCAACTGTTGTACCCAGGTCTTGACTTGATGTACCAACTGCGATAGCAATATCCTGTGTTGATATACTAGCTGTGGAAGCCAAATCCTGTGTTGAGTTATCGATTGTGGTAGTTGTATAATGTGGTGATGTGCCATCTTTGGAAGTCGTATCCTGTGCTGATGCTAACAGATTATTTACTGTGGTGGTTGCAACCTGTGTAGTTATTTTTGTTACTTCTGAACCAGCAACATTTGTTGCAATGCATGCATATTCTCCTACTTGATTGATCTCTATAACTGCACAGTTTTCATATACCGTTTTATTTCGGACAGGTTTGTATTCAACAATATTGCCATCAGGCTTCTGCCATGTGATGATTGGAGCTGGGTCTCCAGAAGATGTGCAGCTGATGGTCTTCACATTGCGGCTGATATTGGTGGAGACAATGGGAGATGATGGTGCAGAACAAACCATTTCAACATTTGAAAGGGTTGTGCTAGGCAATGTTGCTTTTGGTGTTGCACAATTCATGTTGTAAGCATCAATAGCGCGTGACTCGAGATCTACGTAAAATGGACCTGCTGTTCTGTAGGAGCTGCATAGTCTACTATGGGAAGTCCACTGTTTTATGATAGCTAACTCACAGTTACAGTGTAAGCGGTTGTTAGCCAGAGAAACATCTTCCAGGCTGCCTCCTACCATCCTTTCCTGCAGATCTTGGGGGAGAGTTTGTAGCATATTTCTTTGAAGACACAGAGTAGATAAATTACTGAGGTTCCCTAACGAACCTTCTTCAATGTGCTTAATGGCATTCCCAGAAAGCCCTAGTCTAACAATATTGCTGGTCATATTTCTAAACATGTGCCGTGTTATTTCTTGTAAATTATTTCTGTCAAGATGAAGCTCTTGTAGATTGGATGAAAAAACAAACCAGTTGCCATCTAAGGTGGTTAAAGAATTCTGATCAACAGATAATTTCACTAAATTATCCAGGTTACAGAATGCAAAGTCGTCTATGTGTGATAGACTGTTGTCCTGAAGATTAAGTTCAGTTAGATTGTTCAAACCGCTAACAATATGTTTGGTGATATTTAATATCATATTACGTTGCAAATTCAAATACCTCAGTTGACCTAGTTCAAGGAATGCACCGTCTTCTATTTTGGAAATACGATTACTATGTAAGTCTAGCTCTTGTAAATGTTTTAACCCAGTGAAAGTCTTCGGAGAAATGTATGATAACTGATTACCCCATAAGTCAAGAGTCTCCAAGCTAGATAACTGAGCAAACGCACCATCAGGTATCTGACTCAGTTTGTTAACATATAAAACAAGCTCGCGTAAATTTTGTAATCCGTTGAAAGTCTGAGTAGAAATATAAGATATCTGATTACTGGCTAGGCGCAAATACTCCAGGCTTGACAAATGGACCAACGTACCATCAGGTATCTGACTCAGTTTGTTATCATATAAAACAAGCCTGCGTAAATTTTGTAATCCGTTGAAAGTCTGAGAAGAAATATAAGATATCTGATTACTGGATAGGCCCAAATACTCCAGGCTTGACAAATGGACAAACGTACCATCAAGAATCTGAGTCAGTCTGTTATCATTCACAGTCAGCTGTCGAAGATTGTGAAATCCAGTGAAAGTTCGATTGGAAATGTGTGTTATCTGATTATTTGTTAGGTATAAACCAGTTTCCAGACTTGATAATTCAGCAAACGCACCATCTGGGACCTGAGTTAATTTATTACCGGCCAAATTGAGTGTTCGGATATTCCGCAATCCAGTAAAAGTAGATATATTGATTGTTGATATCTGATTATTGCTTAAATCTAATTTCTCTAAATTCGACAGTTCTTTATACACACCATCAGGCATCTCAGTCAGTTTGTTTCCTGACAAAGAGAGGATTCGGAGATTCTGTAATCCAGTGAAATATTGTGGGATAACATTTGCTATTTCATTCCCCCACAGACTCAATTGTTCAAGATTTGGTAAGTTAGCAAATGCCCCATCGGGAATGTGGGACAGTTTGTTATCACCCAAACCAAGATGTAAGAGATGCGTTAATCCAGTGAAAACTTGTTTAGAAATGCTTGATATTTCATTAGTGCCTAGAGATAGATGATTAAGATTTGATAAGTTTGTAAATATTCCAAAAGAAATATTTGTTATCTTATTGTTATACAAATAAAGATATCTGATATTACTTCCATCTGTGAAGGCATCTGATTCTATCACATGAACCCCACAGGTTTGCATGCGGACCTCGTAACTGTAAGGGAACTGCTGCAGCATGAAACTCCTGGTGATGGTACCATTTGGAGGACAATGACACATTCCATACGGCATGCACATCATCATTGCTGCGAACAGAACAGTCAACCACAACTGTTGCTTCCTCATTCTACTAAAACGACAATTCAAAATCATATTATCTAATTTGCTGTTACGAAAAAAAAATTATATTTAATAATCTCTTCAAAGTATAGATTACAAATGCTCAGCTAAATTAATTTATTTTTTCAGCAGTTGCTTTATAATAATAAGAATTTATGTTTCTTTCAGACAAATATTCATGATACATAAATGAAATAAATTATGTCCATATTAAACAAATATGAGAGAATTATACAGCGAAATAATATGGAAATGTATATAAACACGGCACTGTCACAGTAATTTATCCAAAAAAAACAGGAGACAAAATATAAATAATGCAATTGTAAACTACAATACATCATTATACTTTGTATCGCCATAGACTCCAACAACTGGATTCAAAAACGTTATTGTAGCATGAATAATAGAATTGTCTGAGGATGATATCCTGAACATGAAACCAGCAATCCTGTTTCTTAATATACAACCAAAGGTATTTACTCTACTTGCTACACACATACCACTAACAGATTCAAAACAATTAAACTTCAGTAAGTGTCTAAAAGTCCTATTAAAAGCCACTTTCATTTTGTGGAATTCACCATGGTTACTTACATGATAATTGAACCAATAAAATAAGATAACTGAACAATAAAAATCAGAAAAATAAGTCCTGAACAACCAAATTTTAACCCCCTCAAAGCACTTACTAAATTTCCTAATCAGGATATTACATTTACTATATATATATATATAGCAATTGTACTCCTTTTAATATCTTTATTATCAGTTAAGTCATCAATAAATCGCAATAAATGTATGATCCAAGTTCCTTTCTTCAATAGAAAAAGCTAATACATTGTTTCCTAAATAAACTTTAGGAGTCTTAATGGGAAAATTTGAGGTAAAAATTGCAAACATTTAGCTTTAGCCCGGGGTACTGTCATTCATAGTCACTATATATGTGCCGCCCAATAGGCCCCCCTTTTCAGCTGCCGCCTTTACCACAGGGTATGTTTTTCACGTTTCTGAAAGCCTTATTTATCACAGGGTATACTTTTTTGTTGAATATTTACCACAAGTGAATTTTACATAGGGTATCTATTTCGGGAGAGTTATTTACGACAGGGTATATTTTGCATGTTTTTTCATTGACAATCTTTATGATCTTTTTTTTTACCACAGAGTTTTTTTACCCTGGGCCGCACACACCCCTACCAACTTTTCTTTCAAGTACCCCCTGGGAGGTTCAGTCAAATTGTATATAATATCGGTCTTATTAGCATAACATTGACAGACCTGCAATATAGTTTATTTAGCCCTTTCACAGTAGGAGCAAAAACATGTGTCATTTAGAAGCATATATCAAATGTTTAATCAAAGATACGCTGATGTAACATCCTGCCTTAATTGTTCCCAGAGAAGTACTGAGCTCATCTAAATAAATATTGAAAAGAAAGAGTGATATTAAACCACCCTGCCTGACACCATTAGAAACAGAGAAATACCCTGAGATGAGACCATCTCACTTGATGGCAATATGTTGAGACCTATACCAATACAACAAAATTTGAACAATATATACAGGAATATCACGAGTTAGCAATTTTTTAAACAATTCCCAATGGTTAACACGATCAAAGGCTTTGGACGTATCAAGATAACATATAAATACAGGGGTGTTCTGACTTTTGTAAACGCTAATAATTTCCTTTAATACATATATAGCCATATCACAGGAGTGCTTACATTTGAAACCAAATTGATTGTCAGTAGTTAGTAAGTAATGCTCACATCTAAATAAAATAATAAATTCGAAAACCTTAGAGATAATACTAGCCAATGCTATCATAGGCCTATAATTATGCTTACTAGTAATGTCTTCAGCTATGTCCTTAATAATTGGTACAATATAAGAGTTAATCAAAGTAACATGTAATTAGTCATGAAAAAAGGACCCTCAGCTGTAAAACAGAGAGACAAAAGTACACAAAGTCTATCACCACAATACTTTAAGAACTCAGCGGTAAGATTATCAGGACGACCTGATTTATTACATTTCATTTCTTTAATTAACCTACAAACTAGCTTCAGTTGAACTCATATCACCAGAACAATCAAAATATTACCTAGAACACAGTCATATGCTTTATCATCATCATTATCATTGTGAAGACAAGTTAACAATTTTTCATAATGTTCTTTCCACACCTTATTTACTAATACCCTTAGCTGATTTCCAGAAAGAGTTATATTCCTTCATTATAAGCTAATTTGTCAGCCTTAAGTTGTTCCTCTTTTTGAGGGTATAAGTTTTTTTTCGCGAGCATTGGGGTCTGTTAAGTCATAGCCGCGATCATTTTCTTTTTGGCGACCTTTTTTTTATTTTTAAATTTTTTTTTTCTTGCCACGAGCATTTCAATTTTTAAGTGCGAACACTGCACTCTGGGAGGGGTTGACCCACTATCCCCCCTCCTTGTTGCTTACATCTGCGGAGGTTATATTTAAATTGAGCACAAGTTTTTCGAATTCTCATAAGCTCAAAAACAAGACCTTGTCGTGGTCTATTACACTTAATCCATGATTTAAAAGCCTCTCTAGCACCAGTCTGAATAAATCCATCCGTTAGTGTCCGCACCCTCTCAACTAACGTCTTGGCTTAACTATAGTCAATTTTTGTTTATTATCTCGAATAGCTGAAGAATGGTAATCCCTTTACTTCTATATAAACTGTCATGAAAGTCTTGACACCAATCAAATTGCAGCTTACAGTAATAGATATAACAGTTGACTATGCGAGTAGGTGTCGATCACATGTGCTGCCAGAGTTTATCTATAGTCCGCTAAGCAAAAACAAGCTCCTCGGCGATATCTATTCAGGATGAGTCATAATGATAAAATGGACGATGGATCACGCAGAGAGAAAGTCATATCTCGGTTGGCAAAAGAGCATTGACGTAATCATTTGACTCAAGGAATAAAACAAAAACTGATTATGGTTAAGCCCAGACGTTAGTTGAGAAGGTACGGAACACTAATGGATGGATTTATTCAGAGTGCCCTACCACATTTATGACTATCCTGGACAAAGTCATCCTAGCCATCTTTTTGAGTGCTTGTACATATTTTAGTACCAGCAAATTGAAGTACCTTACAATTTCTTCATACAAGTTATTGAAAGATCCCATAAGCGGTGAAATGTTGCAATTATTATTGTTACAATTTAATGCCTCAACAGGAATATAGCAATTCCGTAGCTTACGATCTACAGTGTCTAAATAATAATTTATATCCTACTTGTCAAAACGGGACCAGTTAATATTTATATATAGACTCATTTTCACCATCATCATCAATTTCCATATCTAACAATATGTCAGAAGAGCAGCTGAAGTTAACCGGTAAATGGTCGGAAACACATTGATATAAAATACTAACATATTAATATATTTGTGAGCCCCACAAGTACTGACACAATGGCCAAGCCACGATGTAGTTCCATGACAGTCACTCAAATAAGTACAGGATTCGGTAGATAAAAATTCATAATCGAGTTGTTTGGAAACAGCGTTTTCCCCAATTCTCTAATGTACACGTTGTTCCTATATAACCTAAAATCTTTCGACATCTTAAATTATATTTAAAACGGGCACGCAAAAAAAGTGTTTAGAAAAAACTAATAGCCGAGCTCTAGCCCCTGACTAAAAACCAAATACATCTTTTTTGTTCATAGATCAATGAAATTTAGATAAAGTAAATTTGTAGATAAATGAAGCCATTGCTTAGCTTTTCAAGAATTAATATGTGACAGAAGTAACGCACAAAAGTTTAAATTAATGTATTTTGTTCGTTTTAAATAGCAGAAACTGTTTATTATGATTTTTTATATAATCAAATATAGACGCACAGCTAATTCAATATGCAATATTTTTGTTTATGAAGTCCATCGAAGATGAATTACGTTTGTTCATCTCTGTTTTTGTTATAAGTATATTATAGAATGCCATGCTAACTGTATAAATATAAATTAGTTAAAATTCAGTTTTAATTTTTGGACAGATGCATAATATTATATTATATCATACCAACTGTTCACGACGCATGTACACACACCAGACATGAGAAACCTTGACCTCGACACTCCACCTCTTATACAAGAGTACCGGTCATGCAAAGCGAGTTAATAATGTGCTATGACCACGAGGTCAAAACGTAAAATTCATCGAAATGTTCCAAAATGAAAATAGTAGGTTATAAATTGTCAGTTTGATGACCTTTGAGATTATTAAGGTATTGAAAGGTTAAATTTATTTTAAGCATCTTTTCAATTAATTTTACATTGGAAACATGCTGCAAGTCGTAACGGTTAGGTCAAAACGTTCAAAAATGAAGTTGAAAGATCTATTAAAGGATCAAAGTTCTAAAGGTCAATAGCAGCAATCCTGCCTTTGCTAAAATGCTACCTAGTCTTTAAATGAGATTTTATTGGAATTAGTGTCAATCAAATGCTTTTAATTTTATCTTCAAAAATATAACTTTGTACTAAGTATATATTGCACCCCACTTGCTGAATTCCAATATTTAAAAAAATGGCTAATGTTTTTAACAATAGGGAAAAGTACTAGTATGAGTATAAAGAATTGGTTTTATAAAAATTGTTTTTCCGTTAAACGGTAACGCCCGGGATAATGTCATATATTTATGACATTTTAAACTATTGTAATTATTATACCGGGCCAGAACTCAACTAGATTCAAATAGTAAAACAACCGTTGAGAAACAAGACGGGAAACCCCATTTATTAATTGTGTAATTACTTTTATTTATTAATTTTTTAAATTTATTTGTTTAATTAACTTTTTTGTATAGTCGAAATATTTTTACGACCAGTAAAAAAAATAAAAGAAGTTTTGGCGTCTCAGAACTTTAGCTCCGTCATGGAAGTCAGCGCTCTCGATCGTATTTTTTATATCAGAGCGTGTCACGAGATAAAGTTAAAGTCGAAAACGAAAAAAAAATGTTCAAAAACGACATTCCATTATTTAGTCCGACTTCTCATTAGTCCCACATCTCATATTTTGTCAATTTCCATAATGTAATATATGAAGAACTTGCATCTCATTGTATGTCATCAGACAACATCCTGTATTTAATTAAACGGCACTTGACTAAGCAATTATTATCTTGCTGGTGCCAAAAAAAGGAAACTTAATAATATTACGATCCAATATATTGTTAAAATTGGGTTCCTTGGAATTTTCTTCATACATATTTCGTACGATTTCTTGAACAAATTGCGACTTTAAGATATGACAAGTGAGATATACAATTTATTCATAAAAACTAGCACTTTGAAGAAATGTCGTCCTCCGAACGCAGCGATCGTCCGTTCATTTACACTCCTCGACTATGGCATTGCGAAGACGAACAAACGTCAGTTATCCAGATGATGTCGGCTATTTTTGCCGGCTGACAATAATTCCATGCATTTATCCCAAATTTTTCAGACTGAGGTAGATTGATGTATGACTAATTTATAAGCATCATGTGATATTTGACTAATTAGATTCCTGTGAACTTTTACATAAAATATCTTTTACTTCTTTGTTTGAAAAAGCTGATAATAATTTAACACATTTTAAAAATTGTTTCGAGCCTCGAATATCTAATTAAGTAAACATAAACTTGCAGCGACCAAGGCGAATGCCGTTTGAGATATTTGGTGCTTTAATTTTTTTATATATTTATTTCAAATAAAGAATATTCTTTATTCGTAGAGTTGCGTCATATCTTAAACTGGCGGTAATCTTTGGTGATGACGTCAAAAACTGCAGTACACTTGTGACATAACAATTTTCCAAGTGGGGGGGGGGGCTAAAAAAGTGTGATAATCAAGGTCGTTATAAAGCAAACTACTGCTGTAACATTTATGTCCAAAACAGGATCCAAAGCAAGATCCTCTGGTGGACTTCTAAACTATTCCGAAAGAATCTGTCCCATCTAATAACTCTGGATCTCAACTTCTACTTAAATTATTACCTATGTTCAGTTCCTGCATAACAACATGTTCATCGTTGATCTTTTAACCTTTGGGCTATAGATGTTCTAAATTTTGTATTTTTAATCCCAAAATAACTACGCCTATTCTCTAATCTGACAGACTAAAACGTATTACGTCTGTTCTATACAAAACTCCACTAGGCC
>JAOXYB010055190.1:0-11233 GCA_028565635.1 Phoronis ovalis
ATGTACAAAATGATTTTTTGCTTTCTTTAAAAGATTTTTTGAAATTTCAACAGAATTGTAACCTATAAATTTTGAAAATTAACAACTTTAAACAAAGCAAAGTTTAAAAAAACGGACAAACTGTTTAATTATAGGATTTGTGTGTAGTTTCTACTATATAGGTGGAGAAGTTTTCCACTTGTATTTTCTGAAAATCAAAATTCGAAAAACAAATTTTCCCAAAATGAGAATTATTTTCAACCTTTTATCTTTTGGATTTATAAACTTTAAAGTATAACAATTAAAAAAAATACATTATTATTTTTATGTGGCTATTTCTTCATTTCACTTAACATAAAAATGTAAGAAGAATGTGATATAACAGCGATACTATGTATCTTCGAGTCCTTAAGTATCGAGAACTTTTTTTTATTTCCGTGTAGCAGATTATAAATTATTACTTATATTCAGACTAGTGAACTCAAATAGCAATGAAATATTTTCATGATTTATGCATAAAATACTAAAAACAAAACTTACATGAACAGAACAGTGTGATGAGAAAAAATATGTCTCCCTGCTCAGAAACATGTTGCATGCCTAGTAAGTTTATTATATAATGCAATGATTTTTCTACTTTAATTAGTACTTTATGATCCTAGCTGTTTAGATTACTTCAGTAAATCAGATGAAATAGCAATTCCTTATTTACTGTGACAACATTGTTTTTTCAGAATCGTATACAGTGGAGTTCCGATTTAATGTTGGAAGTGGTACACAGGTGTTGCAGAAATCGGTCTCCTACCCACTCAACAATAATGAATGGCATACAATTCACATGGCAAGAAATCGCAAACAGAGCATGTTGCAAGTTGACAAACAATCTGCAGTGACTTTAGATGAACCACAATCTCAAGGCTTCAGATTGCTGAAATTAAGTAGCAATTTTGTTATTGGTGCTTCTGTGGATTATAGTGATGGTTTTGTTGGATGTATGCGTGGTTTTCAAGTAAATGGCGAATTCTTTGACCTTTATGGAAAGATTGAGCGCGGTGAAGTAACTTACGGCGTCAGTTTAGGTATAACGTCTGTTTTCATATTTTCTCTCAAATGTAGCTAGCAATAATTATCTGTGACACACGTTCAACTTTTCAACGATTTTAATTATTAAAACTTGCCACTACAGCATGTAATCCTTTTGGATATGTCAGTCAGAATTTGTATTCATGCCTGGTAGGATTTCCTAATTTACGAAGAGAACAATTTAGAAACAAAAGTATTGAATCAAGACTGTTTACCTATGTATAGTAAGAAAGTCCAGTATGATAAGTTTTCACTTGTTTTTTAGGTTGTATTGGCAAGTGTGAGAGCAGTCCGTGCCTCAATGGAGGAACCTGTCAAGAATACTACTCCCACTACATTTGTGACTGTGCTTACACGCCATATAGAGGGTATATCTGTGGCAGAGGTAGGCATTGCTAGCCCTCCATAATTAACATGCCACTTTGTTGTTGTCTTCTATATTGTTATTATCTTTTGATATGTGATGTCGAATTCATACAATTAGTGGGACCTAATCAGCTGTGGAGATTGTTATATAAAGTTGCATGTATCTAACAATATACATGAAATACTTTTCTTTTCAACAGAGGTTGGTACCAACTTCCAACATGGACAATATATACGTTATGAATTTGATCAGAGCGGAGGTGACATCGGCACCAGTGAAGAATTCATCACTGTGGGTTTTCTGACTAAAGACAAACGTGGAATACTCATGCAGATTACAAATGAAGATAATTCTGAACATCTTTCCCTAGAGGTCAACAATGAAGGTATGTCTTTTAAAAGTGTTTTTCCTTTTAAATTTTATGGAGTCAGTTTGTGCTCCAATCCTCTCTGATCTGCTCTTGTATGCATATGAATATGGTTACCTCGACATATTAGCTAGTGACCAGGTAAATAACCTCGTATAGCATATATACTTTCAGATTTTTACACGACTTGCTCACTCAAAACTATTTGTATTTTGAAAAGGGTTTCAATGGAATCTTGAATTGATTTTACTTCTAAAGTAGGTTCATATCCAGATTTAGCTATAGGCAACGATGGGAACTTTTAATTTAGGTGTATGATAAAAGGGATGAATTTCCATGTATTATCTGGAATTTTCCCTACCTTAGCTCACAGATTCCCAGACTTAGTAGATTATGTCAGATAATTATTAAAAATTCAGTGAGACTCAAAATTATCAAAAGATTAAGCAAAGAAATGCTGTAAACATAATTAACGTAATTATCTGTTACAGTATGCTTGCATAAAGTTCTAGGGATATGTACTGATTATTCCGCGATCATAGTAGTTAAGCATGCCAATTTCTTGTTAAAGTTAGGGTCACCCAATGCATTGCCAGGATTTGTTATATCTACCAAAAGGGAGAATTTCTGGTGCTTGTAGTGTTGGCGTTTCCTCTTTCATTTACAATATCAACATTAAATACTGTTTTATAGCATCTAATTCTGACACAGCTGCAGTATTATATTATCTCCGATCACATCCTGATACTTGACAATATGGTTGACTTGAATAAATGGATACTTGGTTGAATGTTGTCTGTAGGGAGTTCACATTTAAGTACAAAATAGTTGATAGGCACTTACATGCACAGTACTCGGGAGTTATTCAGGACATTTATTATTAGAACTACAAAAACACTTTCAACCTGCTTTTGTTTTTATAATTATATGAATGTGGTAAATAAAGACAAAATGCAATGTAGGATGAGACAACGTAGCTGATGCTCGTTTAATGATATTAGAATAGTGGAAATATTAATGTAAGAAGCATTTAATTTCTGACAATAGCCTTAGCTATGGTATTCGATATATCTGTATTGACTTATGATTCAACAGAACTAGTAATAATCAATTATAACACTGTCTTTAATCTAAAGTTTATTAGTCTTAATTACCTTGCTTTTAGGTGGACTGCTTTGGGCAATGAAAGTGAGTGATGATCAGCGTAATCAATTTGCAACCAACATTCAAGGTGTTGAACTAGCCAATGGACAGCAACATACTGCTACAGTACGGCGAGAAAACAATGGAATGGATGTGACAATATGGGTATGTAGTACACCTGGCCATTAATTGACGTGTTGTTCATTGTATTTTCTTATTTTTTAGTTTCTGATTTTGCATATTGTATAATAAGGACGGAATTAAAAATTAAGTGTAACTAATTTTTGAATTGTATTTGTATTTATGTAATACATAACTTCATAAACTACAAGGCAAAACATAACTTACAGTGTGTCAAATTCCACATTGGTGAAATTGTGTTTGTAACATTTGCTTAGATGAGTGATGATATAGAAGTCTAAGAAAGTCAGACTGGGGAATAGTGATCTAACAGAAATTCGGAGTTTTTTTATGTTTAAAAATCTTAGTTTGACCAGTATGGTCTAATGCAGCACTGACCAACAGTCAGATAAAGTTTGCACTAGGCTCAGGCTAGACACGAAGGTAAAAACAGGGCTTGTTATTACTTCCAGGTCGATGACTATCCACCATCAAAGAAAACCTTCCCCTTGGGTGAGGGTGGCGACACACGATTGAATAACCCAAAATATATTTACCTGGGTAGAAATGGTAAGTCAAACTTTGTTTTTGTCTTTTTCAGTATTCGGTTATCTATTGGATGTTTGACGGTTTATGAAATAGAAAAAAAAATTCATACCTATAAGAATACTGATTTCAAAAAATGAAAAAGGGAAATGTTGTAGGAAAAGCAATATTTAACTTAAAAAGGTATGAGAATGAGTACTGAGTTTGTGAAATCTCTTATCTATAGATAAGTAATGACATATTGTTTGCCTTTCAGCTACAATTGCTTCAGATAAAAGCTTTAGAGGGTGTATTTTCCGAGCACAATTCAACAACATTTATCCACTGAAACTAGCTTTCCAGGATCCCAAGCCTCCATCTATCTTTTATGGAGGGGTTAGTGATAATCCCTGTAAGTAGCATTTTATTTTTTTTCCTCTGTGGATAAATAAGTCCAGTGAGTTTTTCATCACTTACTGAACAATAAATTTGAACTAATCTTTAGAGCTTTCACCCCAACAAGATTTTTAGTTCAATAAGTGGCTGAAGTGTGGATTGTTTTATATGAGGCTGAACAGGTTAATAATTTATAAACATTTGTTCTGAGAAAAATAATGATATCTTAAAGATTAAAACCAAAAACTCAACTAAGCACTTCTGCAAAGGGGAAAACAAGACTGTGATCTAATGTGCATTTGGGTTTTAAACAAAAATCCTAGAACACAGTTTTCAGCATTTTAATGACTTTTATGTATGGTTTTTGTATATCTTCATTTAATTCCACCAGATACTGATCTTTTCCTTGTAAAGTCTGTTTGTAAGGCTGTTCCATTTAAAACTAATGCACAAAATCTTACGATTTATGTGTTATAGATATTTTGGCTTTCTCAGAGCACACTGTACATTAATCTGTTACTTCATAATATTGCTACTATGAAATACAATCCCATGTTATAGTGATATGTGGTACTATGCCCTTTATTTTGCTATGTATGATGTAACACGTAGCGATATTGTAGGATTGCATCTCGTTGCAAACAGAACCAAGTATAGGTTATTCAAATTATTGTTTTGTTCAGATATTAGTGCTTATTCTTTGGCTATGACTTCCAGTGCGTGAGGACATGTGCGGATATGAAGAAATCCTGTATCCACCTGAGGAAATAGAAATTCGTCCCACAAAAGTACCACCGGTTACCCAAGACCCTAGTCAAGGAAGTGCCACTGGCGATGAAACTCCTGGTGCCTTATCAGCTGCTACTGGTGTGGTGCTTGGAAGTAAGTTGTATGCATACATAATTAATAAAAATGTATGCTTAATTGAGCTGTGGTGATGAGGTAACAACTTACGGGAGAAGCAAAACTTTTGTTCGTAAGTTCATTGTGTAATCTTCTTGAAATATGGTACTGGCCAAAATGTCAAAAGATGTTGTTAAAATATGTGAGAAATTCTTCAAAAAATAGTCATCCTTGCATTAAGCTATTGGTTCTTGACCAGTATCAGTTTCAGTCACTGCATACATTGTGTCTTTCCAGCTAAATTGTAATTGTTTTGTCCAAGCTTTTCACTGTATATCTGATGAAGTATTTTTGTTAGAATAATATTTTCTTATATTAAGCAACTTTTGTGCGTTTCAGTTGTGATTGCAATCGTTGTACTGGTAATGATTATCCTTGCGGTGCTAATATGGCGGTATCTTGCTGGACGTAGAGGTGCCTACAAAACAACAGAATATGGAGCTAATTCAAGTTCTCCCAACACAGGTACTGGACAACAGAAAAAGAGGGAATGGTACATATAAAAGTTTTAATTTTTTTAGACATAGAGTTTGTTTACACAATTAATTAATTTTGATGCATTTTTGAGTGCAAAGAATGTTTCAGAATTGTTGGAATTTTTTCTGTAGTTCATGTATATTCAATTCCTTTACCAATCCTTTCTCACACTTACATACATGAATCATCTGATAGGTGACTTTGGATTTGTTTTTAAATCACCCAATCTGGTTGCTCTATAAATTGTTTTGTAATACGAGAAGAATTATATATTATGCATGAATCGTACCATATCACAAAGATTAGAATGCCAATATAATTTTCTTTTTGAGGTTTCCTATCTGTAACTTGCATTATTGCATTCATTGTCAGTTATTTTTAGCAGCTACCAGTTATCAAATACTTGATCATAATGGTGTAATTCTTATAGAAAAAATGTCATACCACATATTCATTAAAATAAACATACATATTTTTACATTAACTGTTATATATGTAATAAATTTTGTACATTCTAACTTAGTTCCATATTTTGTGTGACCAAATTGTTTTTTATTATTTTTATCGAAGGGTCCATTTGTCTCCGGAATTTTTTTTCTGTATAAAATTTTAAATGATATTTTCTGGGATTGTACCATGTTTTTGTAATTAGCTATTTTGAGGCATTCAAAAAGGCAAATTCTTGGTGTTATCATTAATTTAGGTCCAAACATAACTTGCATGCGGTTTCAGTCTGCCCTCAAAGTATGATAATATGGTATTTATGTAAATATATTGTATGTATAATTGTATTTTGAGTTTTAACTAGCCGAGAAGTCATTTTATTAGAATTTGTGTATAAAAAGTGATTGTATGTTTATTATACATTCCGTTAATTATTAATTTCCTTAATCCGATATTATTCAGACAGAAAATAGCATTTAAAATAAATGTTGTTAGTGTTTTTTTTTGTACTTGTACACATTAATTTTGAGAGCTGTTTTTCTGGATTTTAAAAGTGGACATTGTGTTATTAGAAGTTGTAGTATTTTAAGGTGATTTGTACAGATTTATATGTATCTCCTTGAAGCAGAAAGCACAACTTGTTCACGTACCTAGGGCTGCACACTATTATTTTATTTGCATAATGACAATAAATAAAGCTTGTAGTCTTAGCTTAAATGTCTTGGTAAAAATAACCATATGGATGATTTGCGTATGTGCTTTCCTTTACCATAGCTTCATTTGAGCAATTTTGATGTTTATCTGTAAACATGAATCAGATGGTTTTTCCACCAAATGGAGCTTTATGCTATGTGTGCTTTCAGAGACTGTAAACTGCTTCAAATCAATATAAGTGAATAAAACTAGTGTCATTGAGTTTTCTTTTCAAATCCTGAGCTGCTGAAGATTTTTGTTACTTCATTCCTGCAATTGCGACCGCTAGGTGTCCCATTTGGTTTTGTCACATCCATGTCAGTTCCATTGCAACCACCAGGTGGCTTATTCAAGGACAGTTCTACATAGAATAAATCTGACGTTACTAAACTTGACAATGCGTGTAAAGGGGTATAAAATTAAATATCTTCGATACATTTGTGATATTACAAAAGATAAACGATTATATGCTGACAAATCGATTTATTGTAATCTGATTTTAGTAGCAGCATAATGTCCGTAAAGAAAAAAGTAAGGTAAAAAATGTAGCAAGAATAAGTCGAAAGTCTAGTCTTTGGTCACGTGATTTCTCGTATCTGAGTTTATTAGCCACAGGGTTGCAATGTAAATAAAACCTGAATTACAATTAAGTGGTTCTTTTGGGGCGGTGCTTCTATAAAGACTGCACATCAAAAGAGGCATACTCCATCTATAGCTTGTTTGTTTTTTTAAAGACGATTGAAGGTCTTCGAAATACTTTTTAGAAAGTGTATATCTATTATCATCATGATAATTTCTTCAACGTTTTTCCTCAATTTAACATTTGTTATCTGTAGTCTAATTTTAAACGCGAAAAATAGTTTTGAGCAGAAAATCACGGATGAGAATTTGGCACAACAATGGTTGAACGATTATAACAGAGAAGCTGAACTTGTTTATTACGAGAGCGTTTTAGCATCATGGATCTATAATACAAACTTGACAGATTACAATAGTCAGAAACAGGTAAGTCTAAACTTGAGAGTAACTATAATCTTATTTCGTAACCCCGGGATTATTATGCTATAAGGTATATAGATACATATACAACGCATCATTACTCATCATAATGTAATAGTAATGGGAGCAATAAGAAAGATCCAGGATTTCTTCTTGCTATGTCACAATGTGCTCGATCCATTTTCGGCCAGATTTTCTAACTCCGGTCAAGAATTATAGTTGATACAAAAACACATAATTTTTAATCTACAGAAACATGGATAAATTATTTATGTTGTTTTTCTATCACTGATAACATTAGCAGTATCAGTTTTGCCCGAAATTTAAGAAAAATGGAACTTGGAATATTTGCGAGATATTTAGTGTCCTGAACCAGGGACTTGTCACACACTAAAATTAATTACTTGGATACGCCTAGGTAAAATGGTGAGTGGTCCTGGGTTTTGTTCATGCGACAATGCATATTCTGCAATTAAAAAATTATTGGACATGTCTTGCAATACATAAAAGACGCAATCGTAGTGCGCCCTATTTATACAATGAACCTTTGTACAGGCGTTAATAACTGATGATAGACTATCAGTGGTGCTGAGCTTCTTTTTAGACGGGTGTGCAACTCAAAATATCCACCCCCTTTTAGGGGTATATAAGCAGTACAAAATATACCATATGATCTGTATTGGAAATTTCACATTAATTTTGTTAAACGTACACCCTGTTTGTTATCCACCGAATGGATCTTCAAACATATTGTGGAATGATATGCAACAATTATTTATTCATTGGTCAATAAATAGCGACATGACTAAATGCGGTTAAGTATTTTTAACTATTCTCGCTCTTTGGTAATTAGCACTTTGGTATTTACAACCATACCTGGCGTCCCCCTGGCGTGCCCATTTTCATTGTGTGTTGAAAATGTTATAAATAGTTTGAAACCTAAAATGTATGTAAAAGTTAATAACTTTTGAGAAACAATTAAGATCTGGTTTACTGAAACCCTATGTTCGATTTGTACCAACTCCCCAATGAACTGAAATTATCGTAAAATAACAGTTACTGCGTGTCTTTCCCAAGGATATCTCTGATTTTTACATTGAGGTTTGTCAGGAATCAAGTCATAGGTGGCCAGAGTGCCATTTTTCGGAGGACCACATGTGTAATGAATTTTAAGCTATAAATCAAACAAGCTTGTCACATTGCTGCAAATATTATGTGATTTTCTGTTTATTTCTTACCACCACTGTATACATGAAAGTGCACAATACCAGAACATATGAATCCATGTGTTCTGTATGTTGGTTTTTAACACGGGGGTTTTACTAAAAACTATAATTAATGTTTGTAACGACTGATGTCAGTCTAGGGTTTTACCTATAAACTCGCAATTCCAAAGCTCAAACCTACCAAAAATGTCACAGAAGTGGCCGAAATGCTAAAAGATTTTGCCCCCTCCGAGTAAATAATTCACACAAGAAATGTTTTTTAAAGAAAACTGTAGCTGAGAAGTGGTAAAATTGGGCCAGTGCAAGAATAATTGTGCGTAATTAATGTTAGTTGTGGGGAATTTGTGCCAGTTGGCGAAGCCGTCAACAGTAGGAAAGTATACCCTTAATAGTATGGCGCCCTGATATGGTGTCCGGAGAGTGACACCAAATGGGTTAGTAATGTTAGGAACTGTTAGAGCGAGCTACCGGAAGTAAAGTTCAAGTTTCAAACCTGGATTTCAAAGTATCTGAAGTATCGATATGAAGGAAGACTTGCGGTTTTAGCGATGTTATGTTCACGCAAGTAAGCGTGGTTAATAGAGTTACGTCTCATTTCATTTTGTGTGTTATTGAAATGACAAAAATCGAATAACTTGTCTGGTGCTGTACAAGCAGATAAGCAAAAAAACTTATCTATTATAAAAAAAAGCTCGTCTATTATAAAAAAATGTGTCATAATTAAAATGCTACGATTTTTAGCATTTTTTAATGTTACTACAATGAGATTTTTAAAAACTATGTATATTTCTTAAAATAGTTACAACCTAAAACACAATAGACAAGTAAAATGACACACCTTCTTGATTGCTGCTAAAATTTGAGCTTCGTCGTTGTAGTGTTTGAATTTAATTACTATAAGTGGAAAGGGGAGTTTCTTCCGCTCGCTCGAATATTGTTTAAGGTCAAGACCCCGCTGAAGACCTTTGCCCGAAGAGATATAAAATTCAATAAGTCGACACTGTGTAAATTTCTCGGACAAATTTTTAAAATTAGACTTATCATGATTAAACTAGAACACTTAATAAATAACCCTATTCCCACTTACAAATTTTAAATTATAATTTTGTACACGGTTTAAATAAAGGCAAATTGTTATTATTTCTGCATTTCAATAACATTTTTATAGGTTTAAGGCCTCTTTTAGAAAATGAGATGGGATCTCCTAGCAAAACAATGTTATTTTTTAATGATAAATCATTTCATAATTTTGCTTGAAATTAAATTCAAGAATTTTAGGATTAGAAATCCGGCTCACCTACAGGAATCCAATGTATTAACCAGAGGCCGTGTACGGTGAGATGTCAACTTATGAGACAATGTTACAATTTTGAGAAAACAATAATTTATGAAGCTAAATGACAATGGCTTGTTAACATTTCGCTCCCATGTCAAGTGTTTGCTTCAAAACTGAAAAGGCTACAGATAATGAAGCAAAGAATACATTGCAACTAAAACGCAAAGATAACATAAATAAAATAATATGAAAAGCTTATCACATTTAACCCGTAAAGTTCGCAAAAAAATGATGTTTTAAATTAAATAAAAAACACGTAATCTTCAAAGTATAGAATTTGATTTAAAAATAAAACTGTGATTTGTGGCTTTAAACCTATTTTAAATAAATGTTGCTTTTGGTAATGGGACATTATCACAGTTGTTGGTTCAAGAATTTCAATTCATAAGTCGAAAAGTAAAATTGAAGTGCCGCAACCGTCTTTTAAAAGCCGATAGATGACGAGGACACATTTGCTCAGAACTTAGTCATAATAATAGGCCCAATACCTGACGTATTGGTCCACTTTCCTATGCAAAAACTATCGTCTTTCGAAATTAACAAAAACTAGAAGCGCCAGGTTGCACTCGCAGAAATATGTGGATATCCAGACCTATTAGGATTATCCTGGACCTATGGATGTCCAAAGAACCTCTGGGTGACCTTTACCTCTTGTCAAAAGTTTCATGAAATTTTGAGATTTTGATTGTTTGACATCTGAATGACTTTTTGGACCTCGAAGTCAGCTAAGATAACCTCTAAACGGCCGTTTAACTTCGTTTTTGAACTTTTCATCAAATTTCTGGAAATTAATTTTTTTGACCTTTTGACTTCAAAATGACCACATGACCCCTAAATTACCTGTAAATGACATAAAACCATCATTTTCAGAAGTTCAATGCAATTTTAAGATTTTGACCTTTTGACCCCTGAATGACATTTTGCTAACGTACCCCAGGGATGTCATATGTCAAATTACATGACTTTAGCACTACTCTGTCTTGATGTAGACACTAGCTCTTCCTTATTACAATTAGCCAAAAACATGCTAAAAACTAGATAGCCTTTTAGTAAAGGCAGGGTTGCTCATATTGGCTTTCATGAACGTTAAATGGCGTTCAAATTACCTTTCAACATCATTTTTAGAATTTTGACCTTTGACCCCTAAATGACCTTTTGACCCCAAGGTCAGCAAT